>JADRCD010221674.1:12520-61097 GCA_019843815.1 Montemys delectorum | reverse complement strand
ATGCAATGTATACAAAGAACTCTAGAAGTTAGACTCCAGAGAACCAAATAACCTTATTAAAAATGGGGTACAGAGCTAAACAAAGAATTCTCAACTGATGAACACTGAATGGCTGAGAAGCACCTAAAGAAATGCTCACTATCCTTAGTCATCAGGGAAATGCAAATCAAAACAATTATGAGATTCCACCTCACACCAGTCAGTTTGGCTAGGATAAAAGACTCAGATGACAGCAGATGCTGGAGAGGTTGTGGAGAAAGAGGAACATTCCTTCATTGCTGGTGGGATCGCATGCTGGTACAACCACTCTGGAAATCAATGTGACGGTTCCTCTGGAAATTGGACATAGTTCTACCAGTGGACCCAGCTATACCACTCCTAGGCATATACCCAGAAGATGCTCCAACAAGTAGTAAGGACACATGCTATACCATGTTCATAGCAGCCTTATTTATAATAACCAGAAACTGGAAACAACCCAGATGTCCCTCAACAGAGGAATGGATACAGAAACTGTGGTACATCTACACATTGGAATACTACTCAGCTATTAAAAACAATGAATTTTTGAAATTCTTAGGGAAATGGATGGATCTGGAGAGTATCATCCTGAGTGAGGTAACCCAATCACAAAAGAACCACATTATATGCACTCTCTGATAAGTGGTTATTAGCCCAGAAATTTGGAATACAGGAAGAACAACCCCCAAACCACAAGAAACTTAAGAAGGAAGACCAAAAGGTGGACATTTCATTCCTTCTTAAAAGGGGGAACCAAATATCCACGGAAGGAGTTGCAGAGATTAACTATGGAGCAGAGATTGAAGGAAGGACAAGCCAGCCTAAATACAGCTATCTCCTGAGAGGCCCTGACAATACTTAACTAATACAGATGTAGAGGCTCCCAGCCACCCATTGAACTGAGTACATGGTCCCCAATGAAGGAGTTAGAGAAAGGATCTATGGAGCTGAAGGTTTTGCAGCCCCTTAGGATCAACAACAATATGAACTAACTAGTACCCTCAGATCTCCCAGGTAGCCAACCACCAACTAAGGACTATAATGGTGGGACTGATTGTTTTGGCAGCATGTGTATAGTAGAGGATTACAAATTTGATCATAAATGGGAGGAGAGGACCTCGGCCTTGTGAAGGTTCTGTGCCCCAGTGTAGGGGAATTCCAGGGCCATTAAGTTGGAGAGGTTGGGGTGGCAGGCATGAGGATGGGGGAGGCAACAGTGGTTTGTTCTTGTTGTTTTTGTTTGTTTGTTTGATTGTTTTTTGGAGGGAAAACTGGGAAAGGAGAAATTTACATGTAAATAAAGAAAATATCTAATTAAAAAAAGAAGCAAAAAAAAGATTAGATAAGTGGCTTAACATAGTTTTCACTATATCTTTTTACAACACTGTTGTGTTTGCATAATAAATTCATAAATATTAAAATTAAGAAAGAAACATTTTATTCCTGATAACATATATATTAGTATAGTAATTCTAGAATGAACCCGTGCTCAGCTCGATGAGTGATTGAAATGCATGTTATTACATGGATGTCCCCTAAAACAAAAGGGTCCTTTAAATGGCAAGGGTGAGCACTTTAATATCAGTTTTCACTTCAGGGAAGTGAACAGTTTTAACATAATTCCTCTACATAGAAACTGTTGAACTGTGTAGAGGAATTTGAATTTAGCAACATGGCAACTCCATCAAAGGGTCATATCCATAGACCTTCCAGTTTTAAGTGATATGTCTGGAAAAAGACATGCCTTTAGTACACATATTATTATTATTATTATTATTATTATTATTATTATTATTATTTATTTTCTTTATTTACGTTTCAAATTTTAACCCCTTTCCTAATTTTCCCTCCAACGCCTCCCCATTCAATCCCCTCTCCCCCTGCTCACTAACCCACCCACTCCTGTTTACCTGTCTTGGCATTCCCCTATACTGGGGCATCGAGACTTCACAAGATCAAGGGCCTCTTCTCCCATTAATGACCAACAAGGCCATCCTTTGCTACATATGCAGCTGGAGAGTCCCTCCATGTATACACTTTGGTTGGTGGTTTAGCCCCTGGGAGCTCTGGTGGGTACTGGTTGGTTCGTATTGATGTTCCTCCTACAGGGCTGCAAACCCTTTCAACTACTTGGATCCTTTCTCTAGTTCCTTCATTAGAGAACCTGTGTTTCAGTTCAATGGATGGCTGTGAGCTTCTACTTCTGTATTTGTCAGGTACTGGTAGAGTCTCTCAGGAGACAGCAGATAACAGACTCCTGTCAGAAAGTACTTGTTGATATCCACAATAGTTTCTGGATTTGGTAACTGAATATAGGATGGATCCTCATGTGGGATAATCACTGTATGACCTTTTCTTCAGTTTCTGCTCCAATCTTTGTCTCTGTATCTCCTCCCATGGGTATTTTGATGCCCCTTCTAAGAAGGACCAAAGTACCCACACTGTATTCTTTCTTCTTGAGCATCATGTGGTCTGTAAACTGTATCTTGAGTATTCCAAATTTCTGGGATAATATCCAGTTATCAGTGAGTGCATATCATGTCATTGAGTTACCTCACTCAGGATGATATTTTGTAGTTCCATGCATTTGCCTAAGAAATTCATTAGTTCATTGTTTTTAATAGCTGAGTAGTACTCCATTGTGCCAATGTACCACATTTTCTGTGTCCTCTGTTGAAGAACATCTGGGTGCTTTCCAGCTTCTGTCTATTGCAAATAAGGCTGCTATGAACATAGTGAATCATGTGTCCTTATTATATGTTGGAGCATCTTCTGGGTATATTCCTAGGAGTGGTATAGCTGGGTCATCAGGTATTACTTTATCCAATTTTCTGAGTAACAGCCAAACTGATTTCCAGAGGGGTTTTGCCAGCTTGCAATCCCACCAGCAATGGAGGATTGTTCCTCTTTTTCTACATCCTCGCCAGCATCTGCTGTCACCTGAGTTTTTGATCTTAGCCATTCTGACAGGTATGAGATAGACTCTCTGAGTTGCTTTTATTTGCATTCCCCTGATTACTAAGGATGTTGAAAATTTCCTTAGGTGTTTCTTGGCCATTTGATATTCCTCAGTTGAAAATTCTTTGTAGCTTGGCAGTGGTGGCATAAGCCTTTAATCCCAGTACTTGGGAGGCAGAGGCAAGCGGATTTCTGAGTACGAAGCCAGCCTGGTCTACAGAGTGAGTTCCAGGACAGCCAGGGCTATACATAGAAACCCTGTCTGGACAAACCAACCAACCAACCAAACAAACAAACAAACAAAAACCTGATTCTTTGTTTAGCTCTGTACCCCAATTTTTAATAGAGTTATTTGATTCTCTGGATTCTACCTACATGAGTTCTTTGTGTATATTGGATTTTAGCCCTCTATTGGATGTAGGATTTTTAAAGATCTTTTTCCAGTCTGTTGGTTGCCATTTTACAAGTGAGTACTGATATAGCATGAATAAAGCTTTGTGTTCTATCTGACTTGTTTGAATAGTACAATACTTGAAAATTACATACATACTTATGGCTGTGCAAACAAAAGCATTTTCATATTTACTACATCTCCTTAAGTAAATTTTCATTCTACTTATCCATCTTAAATACTCAAATAGATGTGGATAATGTGAGAAATAGAAGAAATCTCTATAAATTTTAAACAATATTGAACTTCTGTGAAGTTTGACTTAATCTATTTTTATAATTATCATTTTATAAAATATATACAATATATTTTTGTTATAGATTTATACCTCGTCAACTCATCCCAGATCTTTCTCACCTCCATACTTATCAAAAAGTTGAAAATTATTTATGAGTGGTTAGACATTCAGAGAAGAAAAAATTGGAATAGATTTTGAGGGGATGAAAGGTGGAAAGAATGTTGGATGAGGCATGGGATGAGGAAATAATAATCAGAATACAGTGTATAAATTTCAAAAAAAGGACAGCTGAAAAGTTATGATAATAAATAGACAAAATTCAATAAGACAAAAATACCAAAATGAACAAAAAGCATAAAAGAATCTTGGAGTTCATTTTGTATTCATCAACCACTCCTGAATGTAGGGTATGCTAGAATGTGGTTGATATAGCCTGTAACACCTATTGGAAGGAAAAAAAAAACAGATTTTCACACTCATTTACAAACAGCTTCTTTTTACAATGGGACTTTCTGTCAACTTTTCCTTCTTGGTGTCGGGATTTTGTCTGCTTTAATCTTGTGAAGGCTGTGTATATGCTCTGTGCATAAGCATACAGTCTCTGTATGTTCCTATGTGTATCAGCCCTGCAATGTCTGAAAGATGCTATAGTATTGAAGCCATTCACCACTTTTTTTTTAATTTTCTGCCTCCTTTTTCATACACATCCTTAAACCTTGAAAGGAGTGATCACATAAAGACATTCCTGTTAATAGTGAATATCAGTTCTCTATTTCTTTGTAAATTGTTCAGTTAAAGATCTCTGTGTTAATTCCCAACTACTGTAAAAGGAAGTTTTCCTGGTGAGGATTGAAAAGTACTCATAGGAATCATGTTATTGTTATGTTTGTTTAACAGAATAATCCCAATATGTTATCATAAGGTTTTGGCCTCTTTAGCAGTGTCATGTCATGAATGGGTTTTATCTATTAGAACTATCTGCAAAGTTTATTAAGATTTCTGTGCTGATTTAAACAAGAATCAGTTTATGCCTTACTTTAGAAATGCTTAAGGTAAAACCAACTCAGCCACTCTAGACGAAATAGCACATTGTGAGCTCAATTCTCAAATCAACAGAGCAGTAAATTTGAAGCCACTTTTCATGATGATTTTGGCTGAACTGCCTAGAGTCCCTCCCTAGGCTGATCTCTGACTACAGCTTTCTGGGCTTCAGTACAAATGTTTTCTTTGTTAGAATGTTAAGCTCTCATGAGAGGACATTAACCCTCCTAAATGTAGTGTGCACCAATGGAGTCTTAATGTAGTTCTAAATGATGTCTTTATCAGATAGTACATAATATGTACTTAATTTTTCTGAAGAATTATCAGGACACTCTTGAAGAAACTACATCAAAAAAATATTGATTAAAGTTGTATAAACCATCTAACCTTTTGGACACTATAATAAACATCATGTGGCTTCTTCTATAAACAAATTTCTGTGCATCATTATAACAGCAAAAGCTCTTATACAGTGCTTATACAGTTATACAATATAACCTGGTAATCAAGAGGTTGCAGTTTGATAAGAGAGCACTGGGCTAAAATCTAAGATATATTATTTGTAACTTTTATTTCCTCAGAGGACAGGATGAGATGAGAGTCATTCTCAAGTTTTATGAATACATGGCTGCTTGAGCTAAGCCCAGCGTTTTTCAGATATATCTATCTTTAGGCCTAGGTCTGGAAGTGTCTAGTCTTCATGCAATCTTATATTTTGTAATCCTTGACTATGAGGGTTCAGCTTCCTGTCTCTATTGGCTAATCTAGGCCTAGAAAGTTTCAGCCTTGGAGGTTTATGTCACCAAATATTAGTTTAACTTTTATTCACCAGATGTAATTTTTGTCTTGGAGGATTTCTGCTGTATAATCTCACCCTCTATCTCTTTCTGAACTCTGGGTGGCTGGCTCAACTCAGCTGTGTTGGCTCAAACTCCCCAAGCTTAGTGATTGAACCTGTCTTCACTCTGCTTCTCACTGAATTGCTCTTCTTGGCATCACACTAACTGTGTCAACTTGCTTTAATCTTCTGGATCCTTCTCATTCTCTAGCTTCAACTGTCTCTGCTGACATGCAACTCAACTGTACTGAAATTAACTCCATTAAACTGAACTGCCTCCTTTCTGACTTAACTCCCAGCTTACTCTTTCTCCCTGAATTGGTCTTTAATAGCTTCTTCTGAGAGCTGGGCATATTCTACCTCTGTTTTGTTACTTTGTCACTCAATTAGATTCTATTGTTTTGGATTGACGATGAATATTACAGAAGCTTTGCAATTTTATGAGGTCCCAATTCTCAATTCTTGATCTTAGAGCATAAGCTATTGGTGTTCTGTTCAGGAAATTTTACCCTGTGTCCATGGGTTCAAAGCTATTCCCCACTTTCTTTTCTATTAATTTCAGTGTATTTGGTTTTATGTGAAGGTTCTTGATCCACTTGGACTTGAGTTTTGTACAAGGAGATAAGAATGGATCAATTTGTATTCTTCTACATGCTGACTGCCAGCTGAGCCAGCACTATTTTTTGAAAATGCTGTCTTTTCTCCACTGGATGGTTTTAGCTCTTTTGTCAAAGATCAAGTAACCATAGTTGTGTGAGTTCATTTCTGGGTCTTCAATTCTATTCCATTGATCTACCTGCCTTTCACTGTACCAATACCATGCAGTTTTTATCACTATTGCTCTGCAGTACAGCTTGTGGTCAGGGATGGTGATTCCACCAGAAGTTTTTTTATTGTTGAGAATAGTTTCTCTCTCTTGGGATTTTTTGTTATTCCAGATGAATTTGCAAATAGTCCTTTATAACTCTATGAAGAATTGATTTGGAATTTTGATGGGGAGTGCATTGAATCTGTAGATTGCTTTTGGTGTGATGGTCACTTTTACTATATTAATAATTCTACCATTCCATGAGCATGGGAGATCTTTCCATCTTCTGAGATCTTTTCCAAATTCTTTCTTCACAGACTTGAAGTTCTTGTCATACAGATCTTTTACTTGCTTACTTAGGGTCACACCAAACTATTTTATATTATTTGTAACTATTATGAAGGGTGTAGTTTCCCTAATTTCTTTCTCAGCCTGTTTATCCTTTGAGGTGAGGAAGGTCACTGATTATTCGAGTTAATTTTATATCCAGCCACCTTGCTGAAGTTGTTTATAAGGTATAGGAGTTCTCTGGCGGATTTTTTTTTTGTGTGTGTGTCACTTAATTATATGGTCATATCATCTACAAATAGTTATATTTTGACTATTTCCTTTTAAATTTGTATCCTTTGACCTCCTTTTGTTGTCTAATTGCTCTGGTTAGGCCTTTGAGTACTATATTAAACAGGTAGGGAGAGAGTGGACAGCCTTTTCTATTCCCTAATTTTAGTGGGATTGCTTCAACCTTCTCTCCATTTAGTTTGATGTTAGATACTGGTTTGCTGTAAAGCAAAGGACAATGTCAATAGGATAAAATGGCAACCAACAAATTGAGAAAAGAACTTTACCAACCCTACATGCAATAGAGTGCTAATATCCAATATATAGTAAGACTGCAAGAAGTTAGACTCCAGAGAATCCTATTATATTATCCTATTATAATGGAGTACAGAGCTAAACAAAGAATTCTCAACTGAGGAATATCAAATGTCTGAGACTCACCTAAAGAAATCTTCAACATCCTTAGTCATCAGGAAAATGCAAATCAAAACAACTCAGAGATTCCACCTCACACCTGTCAGAATGGCTAAGATCAAAAACTCAGATGATAGCAGATGCTAGTGAGGATGTAGGGAAAGAGAAACTATCCTTCATTGTTGGTGGGATTGCAAGCTATCAAAACCCCTCTGGAAATTAATTTGGCTGTTACTCAGAAAATTGGACAAAGTAATACCTGATGGCCCAGCTATACCACTCCTTGGCATATACCCAGAAGATGCTCCAACATGTAATAAGGACATATGATTCACTATGTTAATAGCAGCCTTATTTGTAATAAACAGAAGCTGGAAAGCACCCAGATGTTCTTCAACAAAGGACACAGAAAATGTGGTACATTTATGTAATGGAGTACTACTCAGCTATTAAAAACAATGAATTAATGAATTTCTTAGGCAAATGCATGGAACTACAAAATATCATCCTGAGTGAGGTAACCCAGTGACAAAAGAACACACATGGTATGCACTCACTGATAACTGGATATTATCCCAGAAGTTAGGAATACTCAAGATACAACTCACAGACCACATGAAGCTCAAGGAGGGAGACCATTGTGTGGGTTCTCGGTCCTTCTTAGAAGGGACAAGAAAATACTCGTGGAAGCAAATATGGAGACAGTATGGAGAAGAGACTGAAGGAAAAACCATCCAGAGACTGCCCCACCTGGGAATTCATCCCATGTACAGTCGGCAAACACAGACACTATTTTGGATGCCAAGAAGTACATGCTGACAGGAGCCTGATATAGCTGTCTCCTTAAAGTCTCTGCCAGAGCCTGACAAATACAGAGGCTGATGTTCACAGCCAACCATTGGACTGAGCTTATGATACCCAATCTCCATTGTTAAGGAAAAGACTGAAGGAGATGAAGAGGTTTGCAACACCATAGGAAGAACAACAACATCAACCAATCTGACCCCACCAGAACTCCCAGGGACTAAACCACTAACCAAGGAGTACACGTGGGGGGATCCATGGCTCCAGCCACATATGTAGCAAAGGGTGTCCTTGTTGGGTATCAATGAGAGGAGAGGCCTTCGGTCATGTGAAGGCTCAATGCCCCAGTATAGGAAAATGTCATGGAGGGGAGGCTAAAGTGGGTGGGTGGGGGAACACCCTCATAGAAGCAGAGTAGGAGGAATAGGATACAGGGTTTCCTGGGTGAAACCTGGGAAAGAGGATAACATTTAAAATATAAATAGAGAAAATATCTCCCCAAAAGTTCCATTTCCATTCTGAAATATAATTATATCCAAAATCTCTGCACACCAGTATTTTTCCTGTTTTGTTTTCTTTTTTCTTTTTGACAACCTTTCTCCATTCAAGGATCACATGAAATTCATGATCTTCTAACCTTCTGTGCACTAAGATTACTTGATTTCAATGACTCATGGCTTATGTAATGTGTTAGGCAATTTTTATAGAAATATTAAATGCAAATATAGTATATATCAAACAATCATTTACTGTTATAATTGGAATATGCCTGACATATTACAATAATATGGTTTCCTATGTCTCATACTTCCAAAAACGGGGGGGGGGGGGGGCAGAGGAATGAGGTAATCATAGTAAAATCTTAAAATAAAAGAAATAATTATAAAATTGAAATGTATGTGGGGAACCCCACAATTTTTGTTTACTTAACCCAGGAACACAATGATGGACATTCATTTAATTATCCTGATAGTGATCATCTGTTTTTGTGCTCTGATTCTGGAGGGTAGGAATTTCATGGAGATACCTTAATTATGGATGAGTATTCCAAAGTCTCTCACTGTTTGCAAATTTTTTTATGTTAGTCTCTCTGTATTTGTTTTGTTTAGCAAGCTTCTCAGATGATGGCTGAGCAAAGGCACTAATGGATAGCAGAATGTGGTAAGGCGTCATTTTACGGGAATGTTCCTTTAATGACAGTAAATTTGGTTTTCTTTTTGATCACTAGGTTATTTAGGCTTGAGTTATGTCTTAAACAAGTAGCATCGGTTATGAACTCCATCTCATGGAGTGAGTCTTGGTCAAATCTTGATTGCTTATTCCCACAAGCTTTGTGCCTCCGTATTATTAGCATGTTTTTTTTTTTCTTTGTTGTTTACACTTCTTCTTTGGTGACATGCAGAGTACCTTCTTGCCAAGATTACTTACCTACAGGTGTAAAGCCTCTGTGAAGGCACTAGTTTAACTTCTCCATATTTAATAAGTTGTATGTAGGTGTTGTTTTGAGCAATAGCACTTTCCTGTCAGTATGTGGAGAGGAATTTATAGCCTTGTCAATATAATGAACTATTTAACTATATAATGGAGCTCTTTTGGCCAAGAGCTAGATTAATGTAATTCATTCCCAGTACAAAAATCTTTGTTTGGTAACAAGAGATGGCCTACATAGGCTTTATCTTCACTATTATTTGGATGTTTAGTTTAGATAGTCTTTATAAATATATTTTATGGGAAGATTCTACTGTATTAGCCTCCATACTAATCCTCAGTAGACTTTTAATTTTAGCTGTTTCCCCCATATTTCCTTCACTGTCCCCATCTTCCTCCCATGGCAACTTGATTCTCCTGTGCAGGTCAGCCCATGGTCTCCAGTCCAACTACAACTATCTATTATGTTACCTTTTCTTAGAAATCTTTGTATCTCCTCTACTTTAGTCCTCTGTGCTTCTATGTTTAAATTTGCTTGTAATTGACTCAACAGATAATATTACATATAAGTGAATGCATACCGTATTTCTTTTTCTGGATGTGGGTTACATCATTCAGAAGGATTTTTTTCTAGTTTCATCAGTTTGTGAATTTTATGATTTTTTTTTAACAACTGAGTCATATCCCACTCTATAAATGTGCCGCATTTTCTTTATTCTATTGATAGACACTTAACCTGTTTCCAATTTTCGGTAATTAACAATAGAGCAGCAAAAACATGGTGGTGCAAGCATCTCTAGCACAGGATGGAGGCTCCTTTGGGTATGTGACCATGAGTGGTAGAGCCAACAGAAGTTGCTGTAGATCAAGATCTACCACTACACTGAGTATTACAGAGGATACACGTTTACAGTTTCATCAGAAATAGTTAAATGTTCCTCTCACTCTACCTCCTAATCTGCATGAGCTGTCATTTTCTTAAATTAATCTTAGCCATTATGATTGGTATAAAAAGAAATATCAACATAATTTTATTTTAACTTACCTGATAACTAAGAATGTTAAAGGTTTAAGTACT
Source organism: Montemys delectorum (assembly GCA_019843815.1). Classification (NCBI taxonomy): domain Eukaryota; kingdom Metazoa; phylum Chordata; class Mammalia; order Rodentia; family Muridae; genus Montemys; species Montemys delectorum. Next base: position 50,460 of record JADRCD010221674.1, on the reverse strand, counting down.
TCTCAGATGTTTACATTTCTTATCAGAGTTTTCTGTTTAGCTCCATATACCATTTTTAATTGAGTTATTTGTTTTCTTGGTAGCTAGAATTTTGAGTTCTTTATATATTTTGGATATTAGTCAGATGTGTAGTTGATAAAACTTTTGCTATTTTGTAAACTGAAGCTCTATACTGAAGCTCTATATGAACATGTCCAGAGGTTTTTCCGTTTTATGAGGTATTTCACTTTCTGTTCGGAAAGTCTCTCTGTGGCAGAGTTGATGTCCTTTATTCCAATTAATTCTTTTATAATAGTCATTAGTTTTGTCTGAATGCTGATGTATGTGATTATTGAACTACATGTCTGCTTTTATGCCAATACAATGCTCTTCCTTACATTTCTTCCTCATCATATTCCTCTTCCTCCTCTTCCCCTTCTTTTATTTTTTTATTTTTTATTTTTGGAATAACTTCAGACATATGGCATATTGGCACTAACTCTTATTTGAACAGCTGGTAGAATTCTTTTCTAAAACCAACTGGCCCAGATTTTTCGTTTGGTAGACACTGTTTCATTTTTTTTATTAAACATTTTATTCATTTACATTTCAAATGCGATTCCCCTTCCCAGTTACCCTCCACCAACTCCTCCCCCTTTGTCTCTATGAGAGTGTTCATCCATCCATTCACTGACTAGCATAACCCTCTAGCTTCACCCCTCTAGCATACCCCTATATTAGGGCATCAAGCCTCCCTCACCTCCCATTAATGTAAGATAATGCCATCCTCTGTTACATATGTATTTGGAGTCTTGGCTCTCTCCATGTATATACTTTGGCCTGGGAGCTCTGGGTGGTCCATTTATTTGGTATCGTTGTCCTTATGGGGTTGTAATCTACTTCAGCTCCTTCAGTCCTTCCCCTAACTCTTCCATTGGGGTCCCCAGGCTCAGTGCAATAGTCAGCTGTAAGGGTCTGCATCTATATTGTTCCAGTGCTGGTAGAGCCTATCAGGGGACAGCCATATCAGGCTCCTTTTAGCAAGCACTTATTGGCATTAGTGTAGGGGTTTGATGTCTGCAGACGTGTTGGATCCCTAGGTGGGGTAGTCTCTGGTTATCCTTTCTTTTATTCTCTATTCTATTTTTTGTTCCTGTCTTATCTTTGGACAAGAACATTTCTGGATTAAAATTTTTGAGATGCATGGGTGGCCCCATCCATCTTCTGGAGGCCATGCCAATCTATTGGAGTTGGTATCTAAGGGTTGTATCTCCCCTTTGTTGGGTATTTAGGCTGAAGTCACCACCATTGGCTCCTAAGAGCCTATAGTTTCCCTGGAGTCTAGGACTTTCTAATGGCTACCCCAGTTTTCCATCCCACTCTGCTATATGTTGCCATCCAATTTTCTGATCCTCTGTACTTCCACTACCTGTTCCTCTTCCAATAACTTTTCTTGCCATGCTTTCTTCTCTCCCCCTCCTCTCTTTACCCCTTGTCCCTCCCTCCCTCTAGCTCCTGTGATGCTATGTTTCAAAACAGCTAACCATTTCTTTTAGACTTTCCAATTTGGTAGACTACAGGTTTTTAAATTATTCCCTTAAGTGTCTCTGGGTATCATCAGTTTCTGCTGTTATATATTTTCATTTCAAATTTTCTCCATTTTTTCTTCCTTTTAGTTAGCTTATCTAAGGGTTTGCCAGTCTCACTTATTTTCTTAAAGAAACAAGAATCAAATTGCTCCCATGATTTTATTAGCTTTTGTTGTTGTTGTTGAGATATAGATTTAATCTGATTTTGCTATGTAAGATACAGTGGTGTTATTTGAACTTTCTATATATGTTGAGACTTGCTTTGTGTATGAGTGTGTGGTCAATGCTGCAGTTGATGAGTATTTCAATGCTTTGCTGGGTGAAAGGCATATTATTTTGAAAGAATGGAACATTGTATTGTGTAAATATGTTAGGTACTTCTTGACATTTGTTAGTGACATCATTTCTTTCTTTACTTTTTTCTAGATAAATTGCCTACTGATGAGAATATGTAACTTAAGTCACCACATATTATCAATGTGTATGTAAGTAAAGACATAACATAGTAATTTATAGTAGTGTTTCTTTCATGTAATCATGTGACCCTGTTTTGAATTTATAGATGTTAAGAATTACAGTAATCATTTTGTAGATTTTTCATTGATAGATATATTGTATCCTTTCTAAACATTTCTTTTTAGTTTTGGTTTGAAGTCTATATTGACAGATAATTAAAATGACTATACTGGTTTTTTCTTAGGTTCATTTTCTTGGAATAACCTTTTCAGTCCTTTTAACATGAAGTCATGTCTATCTTTGATGTTCTTTGGATATATATATATATATATCTTTTTATATCCATTTCATAAGTCTGTGTCTCTTTGTTCAGGAAATGAGACCATTAATTTTGACAATTGTCCATTATTAGTGTTTGTTAATTCCTGTTATTTTGTTGTTGTGGTGAACTTTTCCTCCCCATTTTGATTTCTTGGTGTGGGAGTATTTAGTCCTTTGTTTTCTAGAGTGTGTTTAACTTTTTCAGATTGCCGTTCTTTCCCTTTTTGTAGGACAACATTTGTAGATGCATACTGCTATAACTTGGTTCTATCATGGAAAGCATCTTTCCCTATCTAGTTTGACAAAAAGTTTTTCAAAGAAAAACTTTGCCATCTGTGGTCTTTTTGAATTTTTAGAAGAACTCCCCAATATATATTTGTGCCTTTTAAAGTCTCTATTGAGAAATCAGATGTTATTCAAATAGGTCTATCCTAATATGTTACGTGGTTGTTTTACCCCGCAGCTTTAATATTCTTTATTGTTCATTATATTTAGTGTTGGTTATTTGGTATGAAGGGGATTATTTCTATTTTATATTCTGTATACTCCTATTTCCTGGATAAGGCCCCCCTTATTTATGTTAGAGATTTTTTCTTCTATAATTTTATTGATAATATTTTCTGCACCTTTGACCTGAGTATTTTTTTCATACTTTCTTTATTCCTATTATTTATAGATTTGGTCTTTTCATAGTATCCCTGTTTTTTGGTATATTTTCTGCCTAGAGTATTTTAGATTTATCATTTCCTGTTGCTGATGTATCTATGTTTTCTGCCGTTTCTTCAGTGCCTGAGGGTGTCTACATAATCCCTTGTATTCTGTTTGTGAGACTTGTCTTCGAGGCTCCTGTTTGAGTTCTGTGCTAGTTTGAATATAATTGGCTCAGGGAATGGTACTATTAGGAGGTAGGGCCTCATTGGACTAGGTGTAGCCTTGTTGGAGGAAGTGGGTCCCTGTGAGCTTGGGCTTTAAGTCCCTCATCCTTACTGTCTAGATGTCAGTCATCTGTTTGCCTTTGGAACAAGATATAAAAATCTCACACTTTCATGTCATGTCTGCCTCCCTGGACACTGCCATCCTTCCTGCTATGATTATAGTGGACTGAATCTCTGAACCTGTAAGCCAGCTCCAGTTAAATTGTGTCCTTTATGAGAGCTGCCTTGGTCATGGTGGCTGCTTACTGAAATGAAAATCCTAAGACAAGTTGTTAATTTTTTTTTCCCCAAATGTCTCTCAGTTTAGGTTTTTGTTATTGATTCAATTCACATTTTCATGTCTTCAACAATTTTTTTTCTTTCACTATTTCTTTCCATAGATTTTCTTTTAGGAATTTATGCATTCACTCTTTAAAGTTCTCTATTATTTTCAGAAAGGCTGTTTTAAGGTCCCTGTCTTGTGCCACTATTATGCTACATTTGGCTCTAGTGAAGATTTATTATCCTGTTTTTGTTTTCTTTTTTTTTTTCTTTCTTTTTTCCTTTTCTTTGTGTTTTGTCATCTGGATTTAGGATGGTTTTAACTCTATGTATTTGATTGTGTATTTGTTCGTTGTTTTGTTTTGGCTTTGTTTTATTTTATTTTATTTTATTTTATTTTATTTTATTTTATTTATCTTTGTTTCGGTTGTCTCATCCAGTTCTCTGGAGAGTGTGCTTGCTGTATTGCCTGATAGGGTATACTTTTGGCATCATGCCAGGGTTGACTCCTGGAGTTTTAAGTATGTGTTTACAGGTATTGGGAACAGATAATCTTAATGTGAATATATTATGATTCTATAGAATTTGGTCATCCTCAAGAGTGCATATTGTTGAATATAATCCTTGGAAATTTGCACATATGTCAGCCTAACTCTTTTATTCTCTTTCTCTGCTTTTAGTCCCATGTCATGATAAGTTTCTTTATTGGAATTCAGTGATATCAAGGAATCTATGTAAGACCATACTATGTGTATTCAGTAACATTTGTTTAAAGAGAATAAACCTTTAATTGTTTCAATTATATCCAAATATATAAATCCAAAACAAGTGAAATACACCAAAAGAGTTAGGAAATACACTCAAACAAAATGTCAGGACATCATTTTTTTCTTTAAGTATCAGTAATTTTATACAATATATTCTCTTCATATTATTTCATTTAACACCTGCTAGATATTCCCAGAACTTGGTTAGAGGTTTTGTGCCCACATCTTATCCATGCTAGGACTTTGCTATATGATCAGAAATAGATCTGTTTACTGTCATGATCTTTGTCTATATGCTAGAGAAAGCAAAATGTTGTAAGAGCCCTATATGAAGAAGTAGATACAATTATTATTGGCAATAAAATGTGTTTGTCAGAACATCCTTTTATTAATCTAGTTGCATACTGTATAATTTTCTGCCCATAGTATTATCTATAATTGCTTCTACTATTAGCCAATCTGAATGAATGTTATTTAAATTGTTATCAGTAAATCATAGATTACATAGCTAGCCAGTATTCCTGTTATTGATTCTAATACATTCCTATTTTTGTGGAAAAATATTTACTAAGACATAAAAATATAAAATATATTTTTATTAGATATTTTCTTTATTTACATGTAAATTTCTCCCTTCCCAGTTTCCCCTCCAAAAAACAAACAAACAAAAACAACAAGAAGAAACCCCTGTTGCCTCCCTCCTCCTCATGCCTGTCACCTCACCCTCTCCCACTTATTGGCCCTGGCATTCCCCTACATTGGGGCACAAAACCTTCACAAGGCCGAGGTCCTTTCCTCCTATTGATGATCGAATTTGCAATCCTCTACTATACACTTACTATAGATAATTCTTTTTAGACAGGTATATATCCTCATGAAATATGTAATAAATTGCACCATTCAGAAAGGGATGTCAAATAAAATTTTCATGTTATTAAAAAGATATACTGCAAAGCCCTAATAGTATCAACTACAGAGTTCAGGTTATGTAGATTAACAATAGATTATATTTTTGGTAATTAATTAGTCAAAAATTATAGTACCAGTATGTCAGTATATTTAAGTCTTACAATAATAGTGGATAAAGTTACCTTCTCTTCTATGAAAAGAAAACTCATGTTGTTCTCAGATGACTTCACAGAAAAGGAGGACACACATATATTATATGAAGGGAACAAAGCTTTAGGATAATCCATAGGCCAAATGTCTGTTACTTTATCAAATACTGGCTTAAAACATGTATCATTGTATGTGCTGCATTTTATTTTACAGTTTTGTTTAGCGTTCCAGAAATATAGATCCAGTCCTAGTTCAAATGCTAATGAAATGATTACTTAGAAGAAACTCCAAATAGAATTATCCTCATAAGACTTAAGGTTTTTTTGTGCAGTTAACTTCACAAAAGTCTTTATAAGATATGACAGATTTCATAACATAAATTCACTTATAGATTTATGATTTGTAAAGAATCCAGAGGTATTAGAATTTTTTCCTTATATGTAAGTGACAAATATTTAAAATATATTTTAATAGCATACTCATTTTGAAGAAATGAAAAATAGCTATTGATGGGGTATAATATATTACCTCCTTTGGGTATTCTAAATCTACCATATTTTATTATAAGCCTCCACATAGAACAGTTTTGGAGCAGCTATTGAAATAGGATATAAATGGTATAAATTGTAATCTGAAATTAATAATAATCCTGTCAGAGCTAAGATAATATATACCATTAATTTGAGTGTTGACAATCATCTTGTTCAAAATATTATGATCATGAATGATATATGAATCCTCACTTTAAGATTTATCAAATTCATTTTAATAAATCAATCATGAAAAGGGTCTGTAATTATTAATTTCCATACTTGCTGATATCACAAAACGAATGACAACCCAAAACATTTACCCTGTGTAGGAAATACTAATTTTACCTATGAATTAAAGCAGCTCTAAAAGAATTTGAAAAACGATTTAGATATCAGATGTGTATAGGCTAATGTATTTGCCTCATAAACAAATTTCAAGAAATATAAAGAAGAAATTTATAGATAAACACTATGTGAACCTATGTATATTTCCTATTACACTATATATAACTACTATTAATTTGTATTCAAATGTATGGATACTATGAAAATAATATTTTATAAATATTGTGAAAATATAAACTATAATTTTATATTTTATTTTATTAAATATTTTTAAATATTGGCTACAGGTGTATCATTAGACACCAAATGTTTTGAAGTAAAATTTTAAAGTCACATAAACATGCTTAAATTTCCACACTTAGAAAGATGCAGTATCAATAAATAGGTTAGGCATAGATAATACTTCCTTTGAAATACTAGTGATAACTGAAGCATTAGGATTGTTAGAGAAGGCATCATGTAAGATTGTGATTCATTCTATTTCTTTCATAATAAAATTCTTTCTTTTTACTTTCCATTTATAAATATTTGTCATACAGATATTGTCAGTGGTTTTTATCTAGTTTTAAAGACTAATTTGACTGAAATTTATTATCCAAAACATTAATTTATGTTATAACTTTTCATAGGCATTTTAATCCTTTTTTTTATTTGCACTAAAGGATTTTTGACTTCCTAGATTAGCTAAACCTTTATTAGAAATGATTACATTCTATTGTTCCTGATCTCTGGTAATATCATTACTGCCCTCTGATTACAGTGTGAGCAACTAAGTGGAAAAATAAAAGAGTAATTCATATAATTGGGGCTTTAACTGCATATGCTAATATTCATTTTTTTATATCTGCATTTAAAGTAATACTGTCATTTTTTTCCATAACATGGAATCAAAGGTGCATGAAATTATCAACCCTAAGGATATTCAAGAAGGTAGTATTTGTGAAAACCACAAATAAAAATGCAGCAGATTTTCACATAGATGAGAGAGCAGAGAAAGTAGTTATGAGTAAAAGTGAAAATGCAATATTTAAGAATATAGGATCAATTTTATTGATCTGAATTGGCATCTTAAAATTCTATGGCATTGACCCTAGAAAAAATACAGATCATTTTTTAAATAATTATATAAGCCAGTTGCATTCATGTGTACTTATCCTGGACCAATTTATACATAACTACAAGCAGTGTCATGTGCATATTTGAATGGTCATATAAGCTATGTTCAAAGTTAAAGCTCTCATTTGAAACAATTGAAATATCTACTTCTAATAAAATGACAAAAATTTAAAATCTCCAGAAAATGAGACAGGAAAAAAATAAAATTGTACGTATCATAAAACTCTTCAAGAAGAAAGTAGAAAACTGAGAAGGGTACTGCTTTAAGTAATAAGATTAGAAACAAATATACCCTAACCATAGAAAAGTTGAAAATTATATAGTAGTGACAAATAACCTAAACACATATAATTTACTAGGACATTTATTGAGACGATATCAATTATTAACAGAAATCTTTGATATAAACCTCAGACATAAAAAGAAAAGTTTTTAAATATTAGTTTCAGTTAATAATTCAATAAAATGTATTAAATAGCTAATATGATCCATTATTGTTAGAAAATTGTAGAAGAATTTTAATCCATTAGCTTGACTGCTCTGATATCCATAGATATAGTTTGGCTGGAAAACACACCTTTAATTCCTCTGGCTGGAATACAGACACACTCTTCATACATACCTTTGATCCATCTGGCTGGAATAAAGACAGACAGTTAGTATGAACCTTTAGTACAAAACATTTTGTTGATAGCAGAAAAAGATTTGACAACATGAGTCAGAGATAGGACATGCGCAACTTTCATCAGAACAGACAGGAAAGTGAGAATACTTAATCAGAGTGACATGAGAGAGGGGACTGAGTTCAGTTTAGTTCAGGGCAGTTCAGTTGAGTGGCGTGCTCACCTCAGCTTTGGGTAGAGCAGTTGAGTGCTGAGCAATGCCATTTGTAGAGTTCATAGGCAATCCTAACAAGCAGAGCAATCCAGTCAGAAGTTGAGATAATCCAATCAGCTTGGAGAGAAGTTTGAGCCAGAACAACTGAGATTAACCAGTGAGTCAGAGTCCAGAAAGAACTATAAAGACTTATTAAGCAATAAGTCTAAAATATTCTAGGCCAAGGTTACCAGATGGAAGCCGGAAGTTGAACCCTGATGAAGCCAAGTTTTCAGAAGATTAGATTGTACAGAGGATAGAATCTAAAGGCCTAGGTTTAGGGATAGTCAGAAATTCTTCTTACTTGACCCAAGGCATGCATTTGTAAAGCTTGTGTAAGGCTCTTCATTATAGAAAATGAAATGTAAAAGGGACACTTAAGTTTAATTAAACACATAATAATACAATTTCACTAAACAAAAGTTGGAGCCCTTTTAATACATTCATTAGACAAACTTAGTTAAGACTAGAGGACCCAAAAATTTTAGCCATGAAATCAGATGTAGCCAAGTTAGTTACTGTTTATGAGCATATTAGCTAAGTTGCCTTTTCGAAAGGAACTGATTACAAAACCTTGACATTTTCTGATAGTTTTCATCATATGTAAAGGAATTTTAATCCAGTAAATATATGTCAGTAGTAAGGAGTGACATCCAAAGACTTTTAGATCTGTGGGACCCCACTGGAATAAAACATCTTTAGTCCCAAATAATGTTGGTAAGATTACTTTGTTCAATGAATCAGGCATATGTGAAAAGACTTTTAATTGGAGGACAGTGGATGAGTTGAGCTCAGTCAGTTCTATTCAGTCGGTTGTGTTCAGTGCAGTGGAGTTGAGTCAGTAAGCTGGGAGTCAGTGCAATATGTGTCATGCAGCGCAATGGAGTTGAGTCAGTAAGCTGGGAGTCAGTGCAGTATGTGCCAGGCAATGCAGAGGAGTTGAGGTTTTTGATGAGTCCATGCTGTTCAGCGCAGGTCAGCAGAGTCAGTTGAAACCAGAAAATAAGAAAGAGTCAGAAGAATAAAAGAAATTGCAGAGTTAGTTTGTGGTATACATTTTCTCTGTACAAATACATACTTAACATTTGAAAACTTCGAGCATATTTTGAACTAAACTCAACAATAATCCTGTAAGGAAAACAAGAACGCTATCCTCACATATTTCAAATGGAGTATATAAAGTTAAAGAGTTCATAACATAAACAAAATGAAATATTTTCAGAGATATTATATCAATATTGGTCTTCATTTAGAGACAAAAGCACTGGTCATAGATATAAGAAGAAAGAAAAATAAAGGACAATGTAAGATTGAATCAATAATATTAATGTAAAACATAAATTTACTACTAGATAACTTAAGTGCCAATTTTTTAATTATCTCACCTAACTCATTAAATAATGACATATTTTATTATATATTATGTACTTCAGTTGGGAAAAATACATTTAGCAAGCATCTATTATTGTGTATTCTACAACTAAAAAGTAAAATTGGAAAAGCATATTCTGTACGTCTAAATATATAATTGCTCTCTCCCTCTTGTCTCTCTGAGAGATAAGAGAGAGGGAAAGAGAAAGAACAATTTAAATTACATTAAATTACACATCTTCCATTTTTTTGTTCACAAATATAGCTCTACATCATTTAGTAGAATCTTCAGTTTACTGCTCTTTTTTTCCCACTTCCCAGTTTTCTCATAAAATTGAAGGCCCTCCTTTCATTCAAGCATATATCAAAATAGACCACTATTCCTGGATATACAGTAAACTTTTGTCTAAATCAATAAATGCAATGTTCCAGAAATAAACAGTTCATAATTTTAAGCACATTTAATTGTACTATATATTATTATCATTTTATTTAATGAGTTGCAAGTATTAATCATTTACATCAACTATTTTTTTCTGAATTTTATTATATGTGTGGTATGTATTTATGCGAAACATACTATATATAGATAAGGTTCAATAAATTCCATGCTTGCAAATATCAACTGGGATTTTGGAATATGTCTCCCTCAGGTAAGAAGATGTTACTGTACTTTACTCAATTCATACAAGCTTTACATGTTGCTTAGACTTGTACATCCATAATCAGTTCCCTTTAAATAAACCCCTAGGACTGGGATTGACCTTAGGAGAATAGTCCACACAGTGAACCAGGCACATACTGAGATGTATCTGTTAGTCATAGAATATTTACTATATCAAGCCTCCAATGGATAGAGTGACCTTTAGTTAGGCATTGTTCTCTGGGCCTGGAAAGAGAAATGTGACTAGACAGCAGTCACAGAGAGTTACATAAATCTGCTAGGATTATATCTGAAGCTCCAAATTCCATCTGGTCTGCTTGCAGACACTACTGAAGGGTACAATGGTCGGATATGAAAGTGACTGAAGGAAGGAATCAGGGGGATATCTCTGTTTTCCAAAAGAACATAGACGTTCTCAGAGCCTTCTATAACTCTGCATTCAGATGATCTCATCTTGTGTTTTGTCATTCCTGGGTATTGCAAACATAGTGCCCCATCACACATGCAAGAAAAACAGTCACACACATAGAATAAAATAAAAATAATAAAAAAAGAAGAAGACCATAATGTATCCCTAAGGTTACTGATGTAACTCAGCAATTAAGAACACTTTCGTTTTGTAGACTACCTAGGTTTAATGTTCACTGTCAATATCACCACAGAAATTTCCCTAACTCCAACCCAAGGAGATCAAATACCTTCTGGCCACCACAGGCCACAAGCATACATCCAAACTCTCATACAGATTAAATAAATAAATCTTTATTACACTTTTATCAACTTGCTTATGAAATACTAGGAGTAACTCAACTAAATTCATAAATGGGCTGGACTGAGGCTTCCAAGCACATAGGTATCATGTGTGATGCTTGACTTTCATGTCAGTCCTGAACAACTGGAAGGGGGCTATCCCAAAAGCTATTGCCTATAGGTAGGATATGCTCCTCTAGTTGGGTTGCCTTGTCTGACCTCAGTGGGAAAGAAAGCACCTAGACTTGCAGAGACTTGAAGAGCAGGGGATACACAGGGAAACTCCCACCCTTTCAGAGGAGAATTGGAGGAAGGATGGGGAAGGATTCTGGAAGGAAGTGATGAGGGGTAGCAGTGAGTGGGATATAAAGTGAATAAGAAAAAAAACTCCATTTACAGCAATGAAAGTTTATCACAAATACAATTATTATATGAATAGTATTAATAATTTAGTAACTAAATTAATAATTTAAGCTAGATATTCAGGTAAAATAAACATTTTGTTGATTTTGTTAGTATACAATTAGTATAATATTCATTTTATGTGGAGATAAGATCAGCTTGCCATGAGTACAAAACTTCTCCTTATCCTCATATTCGGAGGTTCCAAATGCTGTCCAAGGTCCATTATATTAATTAAAATTACTTGATGAGTACTTGTACCTTGGACAGTACTCTCTTTGTCACTAATATATTGGTGTCTTCTTTAATGAATCAACTTCAGTGTTAAACCAATTTAATAAAACAAAAATGAATCAGAAATTAAAGAATAAGCTTCAGAAGTTATGTTGACTCTTGAGATTACATCATTAACATTATCTTCATTGAGTTGAAAGAAAAATAATCAAGTACTAAAATGCAAAAATAACTTGCTTGTGGTGTTATATTCCTATGTAATTTGGCATCTTTGAGGCCAAAGAAATGACCCCAGTAAAACATTGTAATTGGGCATCTTTTAAGCCAAAGAAATTATCCCAGGAAAACCTAATCTAACAGCCAATGTCAGAGTAACAGAATTGAAAAAAATAAAGTCTGTTTATATACTCATAAGTTTAGTAGTAAGTGCAATTTTATAAAAATCAGTCAGAAAAGAAGTTGACAAAAGAGGGATCAATATAATGATGCAATTTTCATGAGGTCTTCACTGTTCTCTGGTCACCAACTAAGCAGCATTAGATGACATTACTTTTATATCTCCAGGATACTGTTTAGTACTAATAAGAATGACTTAATTACAGTGCTAAATACACACCAGGGATGTAGATGTCATTAATATCAAAGACCACAAGATATATACATTATTTTAAATGTCACAATTCTCACATATATAAATACTAACTTTAATTGAATCCTGGTGAGCTGAAAGAGTTAATAAGATGCCAGGCTGCCACCTAAATTTACAATTTGAAAGCAACACAGAAAAAGTAATTGAATCCTACATAGAAATACTTACATCAAAATGCTAAACAAAGTAGATCAAAGACTTCTGTGGTTTTTAATCAAGAATTTTCCAAGGTAACTGATATGTTTGACTAAAACTTTAAAATTGTTTACTTTATTATCTTTATTGGAAATACATTTTTCTTACAATATATTCTGATCATGGTTACCCTCCCGTCAACTCCTTCCAAAGATTCTAAGTTTTGAGGGAGACGAGATGATAAAACAGCCAGTAGCAATCATATGAAATAGACTATAATTAATCTACCTGTAGGAGATTAGCCAAGCAGGAGGATACTTGGAGTCAATGGAAGAAAAGTCAGTCAATGATTATTTCTAGCTTGATCCCAGGAGGAGGCACTTAAATCATTTTAATAAAAAAAATATTACAGTAAAAATGGAAGATTTGAGTATACTACAGAAAAAAAGCACACAGCTAGATGTGAGATTGCTGAAGCATATGAAAACCTAACTTGGGTCTTTCTCTTTGCATGATAGATTGTTCATACGCCACACAAAGCAGCTTACAGAACAATGGGAAGAAACACCTGCTCCCAGCTTGCTGGTAACTACAGAAATGAGATCAAGAATGGGAAATTAATTAATGTAAAGAGCCAGTCTTCAATACCTTGAGAAGGTGTCTGGCACATGTAAAGTCATTAAAGAAACCAAGGTGGCCTAAATCCCCAGGGAGAATAGACATCTTCCAGAGAGTCTGGCAGGCAGTACGTCTTGGCCACAGGCCAAGAAGCTGAACAAAAACAGCAGCCGGTTTAATACTGACTTGCTTTTGGAAAAGGTTAGACAAAATAATCTAGGAAAACTTAAAAGTTCACAGGAAAGTAGATATGAGACTGAGGCAACATGTCACCTGAAAAATAAAAATCGCCCGGAGATCACTAGTCATATAGCCCAAGAAGAAATGGTTTATTTTGTTTGTTTAGTACTTCAATAACTTGTATTATTTCCTCTTTTAGCATATAGTGAAGATTAGATCTACAGCATTTGCTTCCGTGAGAGATGCATTTTCAGTTCCAGTGGTTTTCACATTCTGCTCTTTGACTCTTCTTTAACCCGGTTCTGTGCACATCAAGGCAACACTCCTGATCTCTATGGGTTTTGAGCACTTTTGTCACATGAAAACATTCAAGGATTCTTCCACCCTTACAAGTGCCATTGTTACCCACTAGGACATTTTCTTCTGACTTCTCCAATTCATTCAATACTTGTCTATTTTTCCTTAGAAAAATATCTAAAAAACAGAGACCATTTTTCCAATTATACTATGGATCATTTATAAAATTCCATTTCTTCCAGGGTGAATCACTCCCATACCCAATTCCTGACTTAACTCGTACTCACGATTCTCTCTCCTCTACCCAAGAGAGAGAGGGGTAAATCCCATTCTGGCAATCCATAAGTTTCGTGTTACCGGGACTTCACCCTCCAATTTTTCAGTTTTCTATTCAGCTTTGTAAAATATTTGATGACTCAAAAATTTTCTGTTCCTCACAATTTTGGAACCCACAAGAGATCCAACTTCTTACAACCTTAGGCTCCAGACAAATCACTTACACATTTCTCTGTTACATTTGGGAGTGGAATGTACAGGTTGTTGTTTGTTTCTTGTTTTCATTTTGCTTCTGTTTTTGCCTTTGAGAGATATCCTCATTTTTAATGTTTCCAATCCCTGACATTTGTTTTATTTTTAAAGAGAAGATGTATTAAGTAGCCCTAACCTCAATTATATGATGTGAATGATGATTTGCAATTCTGTAAAAAGAGAGACATGATGCTGCATAATTCAACTCAATGAAAATTTGTAATATGTGTCTAGACATAATAAAACTTCGTGCTCTTTTATCTAATGAATATATAAGCAGAATGTGTAATTTAAAAGTATTTCACAAGGAAGGAAATGAAGAGTCAGCAATGCCACCACCTTTTGTAAGTGTAAATACTTTGCAGAGATGAGTCAAAGATGGCATGTCTGTCAGGCATTATGCAAAAATACTCAATAAAATTCTCTCAAACCAAATATAAGAACACATCAAAACCATCATGCAATCTCTATTTTAAAACATCATGCACTCACACAGTCAAATGTCCAAATCACAGAACCCTGAAGTCCAATGACCCTTTCCTCTTATTTGGAAATGAGTGATATCATCATAACTAGACTATGATTTTCTATAAATCATTAAGTTGTTAAAGCTGGATGAATCACCTTGAATGTTTCATTTAAGACAGACTTAATGTTATCAAATTAAATCAGCTCTGTTGGACCTCAAGTGATACTGAGGAGACTTAATTGTTTTATTAAAATTTTACTGAAAAAAAATCAGATCTTTAGAAGTTGTGTTTAACTCTTCCATGAAATCAATTGTAATTAATCCTTGAATTTGATTTTGATTTAAAATTGAACAAAACTTCAGCAAGTCACCAAGAAGAGATTTTGAAATACTTAATTTATATTAAATGCTTTTTCTACTCAGTATAATAATGTTTTTATTAATAAGAGTTAATATGTTCGATAGAGATCTCATTACAGATCTGGCATTGCCTTGATAAGTACAGATATGCATATTAAATCAGCAAAGATTTTTAAGGAGCCATCTTTTCATCAAACATGGATTCCATATTTGCCTTATTTTAATAGTATTTATTATCAAATAGTCAATATGAATAAGTTTGTTTTGAATTCTACTTCAAAGATGAAAAAGTCACATAGAAATTTATAGTGAATGACTATGAAGTAGTGTAATAATCAAAAGAAAACAACAGAAAAACTATGAAAATTGAGGAGACATAACAGACATTTCATTGTATATTAGAGTAAAACTATTTGAGCAATGATTATTCATTTTTAAATATGATGCTGTAAATAGAATGTACAATATAACAATAAGTAATTTACTGCATTATTTTAAGCAATCTCCAGCCTTATAAAATAATTATAACTGTTCACTCTTTAATATATATTTTATTAAATATTTGAACTATGATTCATTGGTTTCTCAGAAAACTGCATCTCCTAGCATAACTGATTCTTCAGAGAACTAGAATAGACTTTAGGTCAAATTTACACAGGTAATCTTTAATAGTTCAAGAAGGTTAATTTTTAATTTCATTTATATTTGAAAGGTGCTCAAAATATTATACTAATAAATATTTAAAAACATCATTACACAAAAAATTTAAGTAATTCAAGCCCAAACCCTAGAGGCAAAGAGATCACTACTTCTGGCTCTGAAACACCAAACAAGTCCACTGAGATTTATATATTTTTTTCATAATTTAATAATGTGGCTTAAGTTGTTGCTAGCATTGCAAAAATATAGTGAAAAGGCACAGATGTGACTGCTAATTAAGAAGTCTCTTGTGAGAGCAAATGGGTTTCTGGGTGATGTTTTGAACAAGCTCATGTCATTTAGAAAAAAATCTGAATACACAAAACCATGAACTTGTAAGCATCATGTGCCTAGGAAAATGTATTTTCTTCAGTCCCTAAATACTTTACCCAGGGAAGAAGACAGAGGAAAATTTTACATAAGCACAGGTGCTTTCCTATTCTCCTTAAATAAGCCATCTGTCTAGCAACATCAAACATTATGTTTACTTTGGACAATACAACCTTGTGATTTTTAAATAAAATCTACTGATAATCATAAAGATGAAAAGTTTTCATATAAATTTATAACTCAGTAATGCAAAAATAGCAGAAAATTATCAAAATAAGGATTTATTCATAAATTATAACATTTTATAGAAATTTAAGTGAAAGAATTTAGTGTGTTCTACATTATTATAAAACTATATAGACTCAAATATTATTATAGAAATTATTGGTTACTATGAAAATATTTTGTTTCTGATTCATCATACTTTCCTAAGAGTATTACATTTCATTAGATGATTTATTTAAACGAATAAACATTATTTAAATAAGTAAAACAGAAAGTAACACCACGTGTTTATGAGGAACTGACAGTTGATAATAATTTTAGAGACAGTAATTTAATATCTGCTAGTTCTACAAAAATTATAATTTTCCATTTAATCAAGATTTTCTTAACATCTATCATTTTCAATGAGTCAAGTAACTGAATGAATAAATATTAGCCCAAACCTCAGAATACCCATGATACAACTCACAGACCATTTGAAGCTTAACACGAAGGAAGGCTGAAGTGTGGCTGATGCAAACAAACCCACTTAAAAGGGGGAAAATAATCAAGGGAGACAGGGGGAGGGAGGGATCTGGGTAGGAGATAGGAGGGGAAGAAAAAAGGGGAGGAGACAGGACCATGTATGGGAAGAAACAGGAAAGAAGTCCAGAGGTCCAGGAGAACGAATAGAAACACTTACCAGTGGGAGGTGAAGAACTTGGGGAACCACTAGAAAGTCCCAGATGTCAGGGTTGTGAGAGGCTCCCAGAACCCTATGGGGATGACATTAATTGAAATACCCAACAGTGGGGAGATAGAACCTGAAGAGAACACGTCCAGTAGATAGACATGGCTCCCAGTTGAGGGATGCAATCACCCACCAATCTCAAAATATTTAACCCAGAATTGTCCCTGTCTAAAGGAAATGCAGAGACAAAAATGGAGCAGGGACTAAAGGAAAGGCCCTCTAAAGACTGCCTACCTAGCCATCTATCCCATCTGCAGACACCATTGCTGATGCCAGAATGTGCTTACAGACAGGAGACTGGTATGGCTGTCCTACGAGAGGCTCTGCCAGCATCAAAGACAGATGCTGATACTTACAGTCAACCATTGGACTGAGCCAGGAGACCCCAATGGAAAAATTAGGAGGAAGGCCTGAAGAAAATTTTAACCCCATAGGTAGAACAACAGTATCAACTAACAGGACCCTTCAGAGCTTCCATGGATTAAACTACCAAAGAGTTTACAGTGGCCAGTCCATGGCTCTTGCTACATATGTAAAAGATGCCTACGTTGTCTGGCATCAGTGGGAGGGAAGGTGCTTGTTTCTATGGGGCCTTGATGCCCTGGAGAAGGGGGATGCCAGAGGGTTGAGGCAGGAGTGGGTTGGTGGTTGGGGGAGCACTTTCATAGAAACAAAGGGGAAGTAGAGGAAATGGGAGGTTCACAGAGGGGAGACTGACTAGAAAGGGGTATAACATTTGAAATGTACACAATTACAATGATAAATAAATAAATATAAATTAAATTAGTCTATTTTCTAAAATACATGCTTTCATAATCAAGGCAATTTAGAGAGAGCCAAATGTATAATAAGTCATTATACATTTCATATTTGTGAACTAGTGTTTTATTTTCACCAAATAAAAATAAGTTAACTAATACATTTTTTTTCTTACATCCTTGATGTTTGCCAAAATACTAACAAACACGGAAAGGATTCCTGGTTCATGTGAATATGTCATTTTCTTTACTATTTAACATTTTCACACATTTTGCATTTTGTTCTTTCCTTAAGCATGTCAAAGCCCTTTCATTATATTGATACACTTTATATTATATATCCTTAGTTGTTTATACTTTTACTTAAAATAGATTCTCCGCTCATACAATACAAATAGACTATATTTCCTCCTCCGTCCAATCCTCCCAACTCCCCACTACCTGCCCTCTCCTTTAAGATCCACCCCTACTCAATTTTCTTTTTTTTTTCTTTTCTATTTTTTCTTGGATATTTTCTTTATTTACCTTTCAAATGTTATCCCTTTTCCCGGGTGCCCCCCTGAAGCCCTCTATCCCATCCTCCCTCCCCCTACTTCTCTGAGGGTGTTCCCCCACCTACACACCTACTCCTGCCCACCACCCTTGCCTTCTCCTACACTGGAGCATCCAGCCTTCACAGGACCAAGGGCAACTCTTTCCATTGATGCCTGAAAATGAAACTGGAACCATGGATCCCTCCATGTATACTCCATGGTCTGCAGTTTAGTTCCTGGGAGCCCTGGTGGTCTGGTTGGTTGATACAGTTTTTTTCTATGGAGTTGCAACTCTCTTTAGCTCCTTCAGTCTTTTCTCTAACTCCTCCATTGTTCAGTCCAGTGGTTGGACAGGAGCATCCTCCTCTTTATTTGTTAGGCTCTGGTAGAGCTTATCAGGAGACAGCTATATCAGGCTCCTCTCATCAAGCACTTATTGGCATCCACAATAATGTCTGGGTTTGGTGGTTGTATATATGATGGATTCCCAGGTGGGGCAGTCTTTGGATAGCATTTCCTTGAGTCTCTGTTCCAAACTTTGATTTCATCTTTCTTCCCATGAGTATTTTGTTCCCCCTTGTTAGAAGGACCAAAGCAACCACATTTTGGTCTTCCTTCTTGAGATTTAAGTGGTCTGTGAATCATATCTTTGGTATTCCGAACTTTTGGGCTAATATCCACTTATCAGTGAGTGCATGCGATGTGTGTTCTTTGTGATTGTGTTACCTCATTGAGGATGATATTTTCTAGATCCTTCCATTTGCCTAAGAATTTAATGAATTCATTGTTTTTAATAGCTGAGTAATAATCCATTGTGTAAATGTACCACATTTTCTGTATCTATTCCTCTGTTGAAGGGCATCTGGATTCTTTCCAGTCTCTGGTTACTCTAAGTAAGACTGCTGTGAATATAGTGGAGCCATGTGTCCTTGTTATATGTTGGAGAATCTTTTGAATAATAGCTTTGTCCTCAGGTAATACTATATTCAATTTTCTGAGGAACTGCCTGACTGTTTTCTAAGATAGTTGTACTTGTAATTCCACCAGTAATGGAGGAGTGTTTCTCTTTCTCTACATCCTTGGCAGCATCTGCTGTCATCTGAGTTTTTGATCTTAGCCATTCTGCCTGATGTGAGGTGGAATCTCAGGGTTGTTTTGATTTGCATTTCTCTGATGACTATGGATGCTGAACATTTCTTTTAGGTACTTCTTGTCCATTTGATATTCCTTAGTTGAAAATTCTTTGTTTAGCTCTGTACTCCATTTTTAATAGGGTTATTTGATTCTCTGGAGTCTAACTTCTTGAGTTCTTTGTATATATTGGATATTAGCCCTCTATCAGATGTAGGATTGGTAAGGATCTTTTGTCCTATTGAGAGTGCCCTTTCCCTTACAGAAGCTTTGCAATTTTATGAGGTCCCATTTGTTGATTGTTGATCTTAGAGCATAAGCTATTGGTGTTCTGTTCAGGAAATTGTTCCCTGTGCCCAAGTTTTCATAGATCTTCCCCACTTTCTCCTCTATTAGTTTTAGTGTGTCTGGTTTTATATTGAGGTCTTCAATCCACATGGACTTGAGCTTTGTGCAAAGATATAAGAATGGACTGATTTGCATTCGTCTACATGTTGACCTCCAGTTGAACCAGCATTATTTGTTGAAAATGCTTCAGGAAATTGTTCCCTGTGCCCAAGTTTTCAAGGATCTTCCCCACCTTCTCCTCTATTAGTTTTAGTGTGTCTGGTTTTATATTGAGGTCTCAAGCCACATGGACTTGAGCTTTGTGCAAGGATATAAGAATGGACTGATTTGCATTCGTCTACATGTTGACCTCCAGTTGAACCAGCATTATTTGTTGAAAATGCTATCTTTTTTTCCACTGGATGGTTTTAGTTCCTTTGTCAAAGATCAAGTGACCATAAGTGTGTGGGTTTATTTCTGGGTCTTCAATTCTATTCCATTGATTTTCCTGCCTGCCTCTGTACCAATAGAATACAGGTTTTTATCACTATTGCTCTGTAATACAGCTTGAGCTCAGGGACAGTGAGTCCTCCAGAAGTTCTTTTATTCTTGAGGATAGTTTTCGCTATGGAAGGATTTTTGTTTTTCCAAATGAATTTTCAAATTGTTCTTTCTTAACTCTATGAAGAATTGATTTGGAATTTTGATGGGGATTGCTTTGAGTCTGGAGATTATTTTCAACAAGATGGTTGAAAAAGCATTTGACAAAATTCAAGATCCCTTCATGTTAAAAGTCTCGGAAAGATCAGGAATTCAAGGCCCATAACTAAACATAGTAAAAGCAATATACATTAGACCAATAGCCACCATCACACTAAATGGAGATAAACTTGAAGCAATCCCACAAAAGTTTGGACTAGAGAAGACTGCCCACTCTCTATCTATCTATTCAATATAGTACTTGAAGTTCCAGCTAGAGTAATTAAACAACCAAACGAGGTCAAAGGGATACAAATTGGAGAGGCAGAATTCAAAATATCACTATTTGCAGATGATATGATAATATACTTAAGTGAACACAAAAATTCTACCAGAGAACTCATAAAGCTGATAAACTACTTCAGTAAAGTAGCTGGATATAAAATTAACTCAAACAAATCAATAACTTTCCTCTACTCAAAGGGTAAACAGGCTGAGAAAGAAATTAGGGAAATGACACCCTTCACAACAGTCACAAACAACATAAAATATCTTGGTGTGGCTCTAGCCAAGCAAGTGAAAGATCTGTATGACAAGAAAATTAATTCTCTGAAGAAATAAATCAAAGAAGACCTCAGAGGATGGAAAGGTCTTCCATGCTTGTACATTGTCAAGATTAATATAGTAAAAATGTCCCCCTCCATTTTCTATCCAGAGAAGATTATGCCTCCAAAAGACTACAATCGAATAGGAGAAAACAAGATACAATAATGCAAGGCAAACACCTTCATAAATAAATGAAGATTGAACAGGTAATCCAATAGGAGAAAAACTATCCAAAAAGAGCCAAAAGATTCAGACACATGTCTGCTCCCTCTCTTAGCAGTATCACAAAATCACCAAGCTAACAGTAAAAATATTAACATAGATGATCTGGTGTAGTCCCATGTAGACCTGTACTTCATTGTTTGTGAGCCCATGTGAGTTAGCTTAGTTGATTCATCAGCCACATTCTTCTGGTATCCTCATTCCCCTCTAACTCCTACAAGTTTTCCAACTACTCCCTCAGGGTACCCCATTCTCTGAAGGGAGGAACCTGAGAAAAACTTCCAACCTAGACACTGTTTTCATAATGTCCAGCTGTGGGTCTTTCCACCTGCTCCCTTTTGCTCCAGGGAGGAAGTATCTCTGATAACTATTGGGCAAGGCACCAATCTGAGAATATAGAAGAACATCATTAGGGATCATTGCATTGATTTTTTTTTAAAAAAATTATTTATTTATTTATTTTTATTTATTTATTTTTCATTCTGTTCTTGGCCTCTGGGCTATTCAGTCTCTGGTTCCAGGCCATCCACGATTGGTAGTCATGGGCTTGTTCTGGTGGTCTGGGCCTATAATTGGACATGTCATTGGTTGTCCACTCCCACAAGTTCTATACCACCATTGCCCCAGCATACCTTTCAGCAGGGCAAATTGTAGGTGGAGGGTTTTGTGGCTGGATTGGTGTGCATGTTTTTCTTTTCTTAGCCTGCAGAGTAATCTATTCATGTCAAATAGATTAGAATGTAGGTTTGACGGCCCTGTGCTTGCATCAATAAAACATCCCTGTAACCTGAGTGGATGTTGTCCTCAGCAATATGGCCCCACCATCAGTTTTCAGAAATCGAACTTCTCCTGTTGCCTGAGTTGTTTAGGGATCTCCAAAGAACCACCTTGACCAATAACCCATCTGAATGAAGTTAGCCATGAACTTGCTTATAATCCAATGTGAGCCAACAAGCAACATTTACTTGTTTTCTGCTTCCAGTTCTTGGCATACTTCATGCCCTAATTTTCCTGAATGGTTGAGTTGTTGAATGAACCTGATGAATGAACCAAATAATTATTTGCAATCTCAAGTTGCTTTTTGTCAGAATGCTTTATCACTGCCACATAAAACAACCTAGAAGAGTAACTGGCCACACAAGAATCAGGTGTTACTATTACAGACCTAATTTTATAGCTTTTATGGCTTTCAGCTCTTTTATTGAAGAATAATGGAGTATTTTGGAATCTTACAATGGAAAAATCTTTCCAGTACTTTGAGATTAATGACATGTCCTTGTGGTAACTGGGAAGATTATCTTGAGAGAAATGCAGACAGTGTAGGGATGGCTGGAAAGTTTTCAGATTTACCAAAGTCTTAATCAGGAATTGGACTAGAGGCTACTAAGATCTATGTGTGCTGGTGATATACTGAGGTTGAAAAAAGAAGTCAGTTGTGATTTACAGACAAATAGCACTATTAAGATGAAAAGAGTTCTTCATTAGAACAACAGTTAGTGGCCAGCTGTGATTAATAAGATATCAGCATCATTGAAGTAGAATCTTCTGGAAAATTGTAAGCACACAGAAACTGTGATCCAATGGGTCCAAAGCTAATTCTCAGGCTGGCAGCTGAACTCTGAAAGCTTGTAAAAGCTGCCTATATTGTACTAATTTTGTAGACATAAGAGATGTGATATATTGAGAGCATCAATAGAGAGCTGCTGAAATTTAGCATTTCTGAAAGGGTCAGAATTGAGAAGAGATATTACCAGAGGCTAATCAGATTCAGTTTCAATGACAATGAAGACTTAAGTTACTGGATATGCCAGCCAGTGGGATGTATGTCAGCAACAGCATCATTGTGGAGTGGAGCCCACATGAGTCTTCAAGACATACTTTGTTTGCTGAGGATGACATCACTAAACAATGATTTTCCAAGGCTTTTGGATCCAGGACACTTCAGAATGAATGAAACCCAGATGAGCCAAGAGCCCATATTTAATACTGTTAGATTCTGATTTTGTTTGAATCTAATTGTTAGTAAGTTCTGATTTTCCTTTTGTATCAAGAAAGCATGTAACTTGTTTTTTAATTGAACAGGAACAAAATTAATATTTTAATTTAAAATGTTTATTTTAGTTAGAATTAAAGTATAGTTACATTATTCCCCTCATTATTTCCCTATTCTAAACTCTTCATGCTTTTCTTCCAGTCTCATTATTGTCTTCTCTCTCAATGTAGAATAAATATTCATATACTCTACTCATGTCATTTAAGGTAGTTCATAAGAATGTGTTTTAGGGCTTACAATTGGAATCATATAATCAGTTAAGGTGCTCAGCTATCTCCTGCTTTCAATAGTCTTTACCTGCCTGAAGCACTTTATCTATGTATAGCGATTTGTGCAGTTCTCAGTAATTTACATTTTCATCACAAGTGGGCTCTCATTGTTCAAGTTTTCTTTTGGTAGTCACATTTTTTAGCTTTCATAATTTTAACATCATTTTCAGATCTAGAGGACACAATATCACAACATACTTCCTGGTTTACTGGCTCATATAGCCTTGACACATCTTCTGTGTTCCCTGATCCTTAGGTATTGGGCTCATTTTCTACATATATCAACTGCATGGTCATTTGTTCTATGCATCTTGGTTAGCTGTTATTTTCTTTGATGGCCTATGCTTTGATGTGGAGTATGAATCACATTTACCTGTGGGTATCAAAATAGAATTTTGTGTATAACTAATGTCCTAATTGTGGTTTCAATTGCTATGAAGTGACACCATGACCATGTCAACTATGCTCAGGAAATATATTTAATTAAGCCTTTCTTATAATTTCGGAGATTTAGTTCATTATCATTATGGTGGGAACCATGGAAGCATGAAGAAAGATATGGTGCTGGAGAGGTAGCTGAGAGTTCTACATCTGGAATTGCAGGCATCAGGAAGTAAGAATCAAAGTTCCTTTTACAATGTCATACCTACTCTAACAAAGGCTACACCTCCTAATAATGTTAATATTTATGCATGGTTAGGGCCAATTTTACTTAAACTACCATAGTTAATGATTATGATGATTTAAGAAAGTGGCAATAAAATGTCCTCCTCTAAGAAACATAATTTTACTAGTCACAAGTAGTTGGCTAGATTTACATAGCCTAGCAATATCTAAAGGAAGAGAATAACCATTGAAAAATAGACTGGGCCAGGTGGGCCTGTGCCGGGTCAATGGGAGGTTGTCTTCACCTTTAATTGATGTATTATGGACCTGTCTACCATGGGCAGCACCATTATGATGCAGAATGTGTAAAAAGCTACCTAAGCATGAACCTGTGACCAAGCCAGGGAGTTGGGTAGTATGTTATGTCTTAATTTTTTCTTCAAGTACTGCTTGAGTGCCTTCATTTCCCTGAATTGTGGAATTTGATGTGGAAATAAAAACCAAATATCTTCCCTTTCCCAAATTGTTTTCTTTTGGTAGACTGATATAAAATACAGCAACAGAAAGAAGACTGGAACATGTAGTTGCACACTTTGTGTGGAATTCATTTGCATTGATTAGATATACTTTCTCCTGTATTTAAGTACATAGTGCTTTGCTGGTTTATATGTATGTAGAACATCCTATGATGACTTTCTTCTCAAGAGTATGGTAGAAAGTTACATTAAAGGGTGATTTAAACTAAGTGTAAGGGCAACACCTGTAATACCAGCATTTAGGAGGCAAAGGATGTCAGGGCTCTGTTAATTAGAGGCCAGCCTAATCCATGTAGTGAGTTACAGGACAGATAGAGCTACATAGTGAGACCATGCCTCAGAACACAAACAATAAGAATAACAGAAAATGTTAATTTATATTAGAAAACACTGACAAAGAATTTTTTTATTAGATGTTTTCTTTATTTACAATATCTCCTTTGCTAGGTTTCCCTCCCAGAAAAAAAAAAGAAAGAAAAGAAGGAAAGAAAGAAAGAAAGAAAGAAAGAAAGAAAGAAAGAAAGAAAGAAAGAAAGAAAGGCAGGGAGAAAGAAAGAAAGAAAAAGAAAAAAATAAAATAAAATACAAACAAAAACTAAAACAAACACCTGTTCCTTCCCCTTCTCCTTGCCCACAACCCCACCCCCTCCTGCTTACTGGCCCTGGCATTCCCCTATACTGGGGCATAGAACCTTCACAGGGCCAAGGGCCTCTACTCCCATTGATGACTGATTTGGCCATCCTCTGCTATACATATGCTGCTGGAGCAATGAGTCCCACCATGAGCATTCTTGGATTGGAGGTTTAGTCCCTGGGAGCTCTGAGGGTACTGGTTAGTTCATATTGTTGTTCGTCCTAAGGGGCTGCAAATCATTCAGCTCCTTGGGTCCTCTCTCTAGCAACTTCATTGGGGATCCTGTACTCAGTCCAATGGATAGCTCTGAGCCTCTACTTCTGTATTAGTCGGGTACTGTCAGAGCCTCTCAGGAGACAACTATATCAGGCTGCTGTCATCCATCACTTGCTGGCATCCACAATAGTGTCTAGATTTGATGACTAAATATGGGAAGGTTTCCCAGGTAGAGCAATGTCTGGATTGTCCTTTAGTCTCTGCTGCATAGTCAGTCTCTACAACTCCTTCCATGGATATTTTGTTGCCCTTGTAAGAAGGAATGATGTATCTACACTTTGGTCTTCCTTCTTCTTGTGGTTTGTGATTTGTAATTTGTGTATTCCAATCTTTTGGGCTAATATCTACTTATCAGAGAATTCATACCATGTATGTTCTTTTGTGATTGGGTTACCTCACTCAGGATGATATTCTCCAGATCCATCCATTTCCCCAAGAATTTCATAAATTCATTGTTTTTAGTAGTATTCCATTGTGTAAACGTACCACATTTTCTGTATTCATTCCTCTATTGAGGGACATCTGGTTTGTTTCCAGTTTCTGGCAATTATAAATAAGGCTTCTAGGAACATAGTGGAGCATATGTCCTTATTACACTTTGGAGCATCTTCTGGGTATATGCTCCAGAGTGATATAGCTGGGTCCTCTGGTAGTACTATGTCCAATTTCTGGAGGAACCCCCAAACTGATTTCCAGAGTGGTTGTACCAGCTTACAGTCCCACCAGCAATGAAGAAGTATTCCTTTTTCTCCACAGCCATGCCAGCATCTGCTGTCACCTGAGTTTTTTATCCTAGCCATTCTGACTGGTGTGAGGTTGAATCTCAGAGTTGTTTTGATTTGCATTTCCCTGATGACTAACGATGTTGAACATTTCTTTAGGTGCTTCTCAGCCATTTGGTATTTGTCAGTTGAAAATTCTTTGCTTAGCTCTGTACCCCATTTTTAATAGAGTTATTTGGTTCTCTGGAGTCTAACTTCTTGAATTCTTTGTATATATTGGATATTAGCCCTCTAACAGATATAGGATTGGTAAAGATCTTTTCCCAATTTGTTGGTTGCCTTTTCATCCTATTGACAGAGTCCTTTGCCTTACAGAAGCTTTGCAATTTCATGAGGTCCCATTTGTCAATTCTTGATCTTAGAGCATAAGCTTTTGGTGTTCTGTCCAGGAAATTGGTAGGATTAATATAATAAAAAATGGTCATCTTGCCAAAAGCAATCTACAGATTCAATGCAATTCCCATGAAAATTCCAACCGAATTCTTCACAGATTTAGAGCAATTTGCAAATTCATCTGGAATAACAAAAAACCAGGATAGCCAAAACTATTCTCAACAATAAAGGAGCCTCTGGTGCAATCACCATCCCGGACCTTAAGCTGTACTACAGAGCAATTGTGATAAAAACCAAACTGCATGGTATTGGTACAGTGACAGGCAGGTAGATCAATTGAATAGAACTGAAGACCCGGAAATGAACCCACAAACCATGGCTACTTGATCTTTGACAAAGGAGATAAAACCATCCAGTGGAAAAAAGACAGCATTTTCAACAAAATGGTGCTGGCTCAACTGGCAGTTAGCATGTAGAAGAAGGCAAATTGATCCATTCCTATCTCCTTGTACAAAGCTCAAGTTGAAGTGGATTAAGGGCCTCCACATAAAACCAGATACACCGAAACTAATAGAAAAGAAAGTGGGGAAGAGCCTCGAGCACATAGACAAAGAATTTTTGCCAGTTGTTCAAGATTGGAAGGTCAGGCTAATTCCTGGCGTCTTTCACATGACGTGGTGGAAAGGATATGTTTATTGTTTGACTCTACCCAAAACCTTAGCCTGTTTATAAGACAATAGTATACTTCAAATACATGAATTTTGTAATGTGTTGTATAAGCAGTTTTCAAATCTGAAGAGCATAATAGCAAGAAAAGTCTCTGAAATTCAGTTAGGACTCTGATAAAGAGCTACAACAACTACATATAATAAAACAGAATCCTCAGAGAATTTAAGAAAAATTTTACCGGTATAAATTTGTAATAGCCTATTAATGTTATTTAATCAAGCATAGTATATATTCTCTTCTAATCAAGAACACTCAGTCTGTGGGATCTCAGCACTAAATTACCTACACACACTCCACATTTTATACTGCAAAAATCCTGGTAACAAACTCTACCTTTGTTGAAAATATGTGACTATGCACACCAATTATACAGCCTAACATTTATTTCCACCCGGGTTCTTGTACCCGAGAAAGGTTGGAGCAATTAGGAATGTATAACAGCTTAACTCTTACACCTTGTTTGGAAGTTAATGAGATGACTTCCTGGGTTGGTAGGTAATAATAGTATCATAACTGAAAATATCAGCATTTTTTTGACCAAAAATATCTCAAATCCACTAATCCAGCCTGACACTTCTCCGGTCAACAATGAAGAAGGCACTGGGAACTCCCTATGTTTTTTATCTTATCCCAAACTACCTGAACTTTATGTTTCAAACTGAAAAATCGGTGTTGCATTCCTAAGTGTCTGGATACTGTCTGTCACCTAAGCAAGTAACTTGATATATTAAATCTATTCCCATTGTCATTCAGTTACTAATTCGTTCATGAAGAATGAAATAAGAAACTCTCAATAGTTAGAAATCAATAAGTCGTGAACTCAGCATTTAAATTTTACAATCCTAAGAGCTCAGAATATAGATATGGGTCTTCACTTTCACCATATTTTTTAAAACTTCTGTTGCCATAAATTTAGAGAAAAATAACATAAGTGCTTGTAAATGTAATGCTTGACCATGATAAACAGTATTGTGAATTATTTTTAAATTTAACCTTTTAAAAACTTAATTTAACAAATTCTCCACGTCTTCCCTTAATTCATTTAAGTTAGTATTGTGTTCTTTTTCTCAAATATTTTGAAATAGTAAAGGCATTTCCTTTTCTGAACTCTTGTCTGCCGCAAATGTCTAGATATTCAAGTGCAGAACATTGGTATTTTTTTAGTTTTGAACTTATTTCTCATTCTCTTTTATTAATGTTTGATAGCTATTTGCGCTCTTTGTGGACTAGCACTATGTTACAAAACAGTTAATATCACATCCTAAACCAGAATCATCGTGCAACGTTATCACTTCTTCATTCTTTAGAGCTGTAAGTATAAAACAAACAACTAGATATATTTTGGGAACCATCTTTTAGTAACCTTAATGAGATTAGTTTTGATGCATCCTTACAAGCAGCCTTTTAGTAATTTCATCTATACAAGAACAAAAGAGATGGAAAACGAGCAGAATTATTCATGTAATTTTCTTCAGAAGTCTTAGAATTTTTTTGAAAGAGAAAATACACTAAGACAGTCTATTTTGAGTATAATTGTTGGCAAGTTGTTTTTAACATTGTAAGAGTAACTCATTGAAGACTGTGCATTTTAGGAATTGGTAAATATAAATCATTTCTCTGATATCCCCACTTAGGCATGTAAAAGTCAATATAGATTTAGAAGTCTGTAGTTAGTAATATTCATGGACTTTCTCTAGTACCAATAAAAAAAATAATAATTTGTGAATTGCAGGTATAACAATAAGATATTCCAAAGGTACATCTGTTCTTTGAATATCTGTATAGACTTTCTATATAATAAATGGTCACAGAGAAAGTGGTCTATGAAATTGTCATGAAATGTTGGCCTGAAAAAAATACTTGTTTAGAAACACTTATTCAGGTAAGAATACAACATACAAAGGTTGCATTTCTGTTCAGAAAAATAGTTTCCTAGAACTGGTTTCATTTTGTCACTGCCTGGGAACTAGGATATTTTCCCAGCTACTGTGAGCCACCACCTACCTTCTTCAGCAACATCTTTTTATCATATCACACAGTCATAAATTCTCAAATTCCTGCACCTGCCTTAAAACTTTCTCTAACAAAAACCAGGAAATAACTCTCTAGTTTTCTCAGAATTGATGGGAGTACCTTAGATCCACTCAGTAAATCAAATAATTGTATTTCAGCACATAATGTCCTAATAGCAGTTATAATTTATTGCATTCATAATTTTAGGGTGTTAATGCCTTGTGGGAATCTGTTTATTATGGAGCTAATTCAAAGATAATGAGATTAAAATTATGAAAAAAAAAGAAATATGAAAAAAGAAAATATCCATCTTTTTTTTCTAGGTACCCTTTAACTTAAAATCCAATTCTGTCCAGATTATTAAAATTACAGCAATATAGTCTGTGCTCATTTACAAATTTATAGTTCCCCAAAATTATTAGTGATAACAAATACACTTTTAAATTTTGTTTCTCTTGTAGTTCATATTATAAATAAAGTTAAGAGGAAATATAGAGGTGTTTTTAAAATTTATTCATTTATTCAATTTATAATCCAATATTAACCCTTCCTCACCTTCCCCATTCCACCTTCCCTTTCTTTTATGGAAAGGGAAAGCCCCCCTCTAGATGTCACCAACCCCCACTAACCATTACTCCCACTTCTCTCAGAAAAATCAAGTTGCTGCAAGAATAGTTGCATCATCTCCCACTAAGGCCAGAGAAGGCAGTCCATTTAGGGGACTGCTACGATCCACAGGCAGGCAGCCATTAGGCTCAGGGAAAGCCCCTGTTCCAGGTGTAGGGGGGCACCAAGCTACTCATTTGCTACATGTGTGTAGGGGACCCAGGTCCATCCTGATCTTGCTTGTTGGTTGGTGATTCAGTCTCCGGAAGACCCCATGGTTCCAGGTTAGTTGAAACTGTGAAGTCCCTGTCTTCTTCAAGTCCTTCAATCCTTCTCACAACTCTTCCATTCCCAATTCTCCCATAAAACTTCCTGAGCTCCCTCTAATGTTTGGTTGCGAGTCTCTGCATCTCTTGCTGGATAGACTGGATAGCTGTTCTCTGAGACTCAGAGAACAGTTATGTTCCTGAGTGCAACTATCAGGAGCCTGATATGTGTGTCTCCTGAAAGACTCAACCAGAGCCTTATCTATACAGATGCAGATGGTTGCATCCAACCATCTGACTGAGCAGAAGGGGACCCCAGTGGAGGGGGTGGATGAAGGACTGAAAGAACTGAAGGAGTTTGCAACCCCATAGGAAAAACAACAATATTAAACAACCAGACCCCCCCCCCAAGGCTCCCAGGGACTAAACCGCCAACCAAAGAATACACATGGAGTGACCCATGGCTCCAGCTTCATATATAGCAGAGGATAGTCTTGTCTGGCATCAAAAGGAGGGGAGGGCCCTTGGTGCTGTGAAGGCTTGAAGCCTCAGCATAGTGGAATGCTAGGGCGGTGGGACAGGAGTTGGTGTGTGGGTATAGGAAAATGAATAAAAATCACTTTCTACCCTCTTTATTTCTAGTACTAGAAATGTAACATATTAACAAATATAAATTGTTCTTAATATTATAAAAAAAAATAGTGTCAGGGATTGGTTCTTGCCCATGGAAATGAGTCTCAATTTGGGGTAGTCCTCGGTTGGCCATTCCCTCATTCTGTGCTCTTTGTCCCTTCACTTCTTGTAAGCAGAGCACACTTTGTGTCAAAGGTTTTGTCGGTGGTGGGTTGCTGCATTTATTCCTCCAGTGGGAGTCCTGCTTGATGATCAGAAGTGGACACTTCAGAATCCAAATCCTCCAGTGCTAGGAGTCTCAATTGGAGTTGTCCCCAGAACCCCTCTGGGGAATCTACCCATTCCCGGTGTTTGGGATGTCCTAGAGATTTCCCCTCACTGATGATCTCCCTTTCTGATCTATGCCCCATGCTCTTCCACCTAGTTCCCTCCTTCTATCAACATCTGATATTTATCTTGATTTCCTTTTTGAAAAAGATTCAAGTGTCCTCATTTAGCCACTCCCTTGTTATTTGGCTTCTTTGAGGCTATTGATTACAGCATGGTTATACTGCATGCTATGGAAAATATCTGCTTGTAAGTGAAAACATACCATGCATGTCCCTTTTGGGTCTGGGTTACCTCACTCAGGATGACACTTTCTAGTTTTATCCATTTGCCTGTGAAATTCATGATGCCCCTGTTTTTAATGGCATAGTAATATTGCATTGTGTAGGTATACTACATTTTCTGTATCTGTTCTTCAGTAGAGACACGTCTAGGTTGTTTTGAGTTTCTGGCTATTATGAATAAAGCTGATATGAACAAGGATGAGCAATTGTCTTGTGGGATGATTGAGCATGCCCAGAAATTGTATGGCTAGGTCTAGAGAAATATTCTCAATTTCCACAAAAATCAAGAAATTGTATTCCAGCATGGTTGTACTACCCTCAGGCTGTACTACAGTGCAGTAGTAATTAAAACTGCATGATATTGTAGAAACAGACATGTAAATCAAGGGAATCAAATCAAAGACCTTGAAATAAACCCATATACCTATGGACACTTGATTTTTGACAATGAACCCAAAACCATACAATTGAAAAGGGAGAGCATCTTCAACAAATGTTTCTGATCTAACTGGATGTCTGTAACCAGAAGAGTGCAAATAGATCTATATTTGGACAAAACTCAAGTCCAAGAAGATCAAAGACCTCAGTATAAAAATTAATAGATTACATGTAAGAAGCATTGATAGAAGAGCAATGTAGGTTCTTTTTTATTGAAAATATGATTATTTGCTTGTTAGTCATATGAAACCAAATATGAATAAAAACAGATATACTAAATCTAATAAGAGCAGAAATTAGGGAATAACCTGAAATTTGTTGTTATAAGAGACATCTTTCTGAATGGAACAGCAGTGATTCAGGTACTAAGGTCAAGAATTCATAATTGAGACCTCATAAAACTGAAAATCTTCTCTAAGTCCAAGGATACCATGATTGGGAGATATGACAGTCTACAGATTGGGAAAACATCTTTACTAACTCTACATCTGACAGTGAGCAAATATCCAAATATATAAAGAACTCAACAAGTTAGATATCAACAATCCAAATACGCCAATCAACAAATGAGATAAATTTCTTAACATAGATGCCTGAAAGGTGAATTGACACTGGGTCTGGAGAGATGGCTCAGCAGTAGAGACCTCATTGTTCTTACAGAGGACCAGAGTTCTAGTGCCAAAATCTCCATAGTAGCTGACAACCATCTGCAACTCCAGTTACTGGGGATCAAAGACATTATTGTTCTGACTTCTGTGTGCACTAAGCATAGATAGATGATAGGTAGATAGATAGATAGATAGATAGATAGATAGATAGATAGATGTGCAGGCAAAACACTCAGATGCATAAGATAAATGATCAAATCCAAAAGCGTGACAGAGATGAAGAGAAAATGGGATAAAGAAGTCTACAAAAATGCATATATTTGGTTTAAAGGAGATGTAGAAGAGAGAGAGCATTAAGGAGTTAAAGGTGTGGGGAAATTACAATCTTGTCTAGAAAAGTTTTGAAAATTAACACATCGCACATAAGAAGCATTTATAGAAGAGCAATGTAGGTTTTCTATTTATTAAAAATATGATTGTTTGCTTGTTAGTAGTCCAAAAACAAATGCTGGCATTTACTCTCTGTGTTAACATATTTCCCCTGGGATATATCTAGCTTTCTTTCAATATGCTATACTTTTATTTTAAGTGTGTTTTCTCAAACAAAATATTTAAAAAGTTGAACAAATACTTGTATTTACAACCTTCTTAGAAATAGCTAGACAAGTGAATAATGTACCTGACTAACTTGAAAGTAATCACTGAGTTTATGGTATGAGCTGTAAAAGTAAAAAAAAAAAAACAAAAAACAAAAAAAAAAAAAAAAAAAAATAAACAAACAAACAAAAAGAGCTAACATCAAATCAAATGGAGAAAACTGGTAAAACCACCCTGGAAATCAATCTGATAGTTCCTCAGAAAATTGGAAATAGTTCTACTTGAAGACTCAAGTGTACGGTTCCTGAGCACCTACTCAAGAAATACTCCACAATATCACAAGGACGTGTGCCACACTATGCTTATAACAGGCTTATTTGTAATTAAGTAGAGACTGGAAGCAAGCCAGATCTACCTCAGCTGAAAGATTGATAGAGAAAATGGGATTCATTTATACAATGGAGGGGGAGTACCCTCTCAGAGACAAAAGGGAGGGTGAATGGGGGAAAAACTCTGGGAGGGGGCACCACAGAGTGCATCATTCTGGATGTAAATAAATATAATTAGTCAATTAATAATAATGAAGCTAAAACAGGAAAAAATTTCTCATTTTTTACATTTCTTGCTTCTGTCCATTTAGAATTCCTGAAGTAGAAAAAAAATTGTTTTTTTTCCCTAAAAGTGGAGCCAGCTTAATAAAACTTGCTTGCAGAGTATGGTTTGGATCAACATCTCTCTGGTATTGGGCAAGCAGGGAACTATAGTTTTGGTGAACGAATCTCTGATCACTGTTTCTATTTATTTCTAGTTATTCTTCAGTATTTCCTTTTTTAAAAAAGATTTATTTATTTATTTTATATATATGACTACACCATTGCTCTCTTCAGACACACTGGAAGAGGGCATCAGATCCCATTACAGATGGTTGTGGGCCACCATGTGGTTGTTGGGAATTGAACTCAGAATCTCTGGAAGAACCGTGGGTACTCTTAACTGCTGAGTCATCTCTCTGCCCTATTCATCAGTATTTTCAATAACAAAAGTTTATAAAGTTGGGTCTAGAATTCCCTTGCTCAATGTATTCATTAAAACCAATTGCTAATTCCTTAACTAAAATTTTCATAGTTGAAATCTTTCACGTATTTCATAATCTTAAAGATATAATACTAGTATTATAGGAATATCACACACATAAATATATTCCTTATTTTGCAATGTTGCTGTACAATTTATACAAAGAACTCAAGAAGTTAGACTACAGAGAAACAAATAACCCTATTAAAAATGGAGTACAGAGCTAAACAAAGAATTCTCAACTGAGGAATTCCGAATGTCTGAGAAAGAAGCACTTAAAGAAATGTTCAACATCCTTAGTCATCAGGGAAATGCAAATCGAAACAACCCTAAGTCAGAATGGCTAAGATCAAAAATTCATGTGACAGCAGGTGCTGGTGAGGTTGTAGAGAAAGAGGAATACTCCTTCATTGCTAGTGGGATTGCAAGCTGGTACAATTATTCATGAAATCAATTTGGCAGTTCCTCAGGAAATTGGACATAGTACTACCTGAGGACCCAGCTATACCATTCTTGAGCATATACCTAGAAGATGCTCCGATATGTAATAAGGATACAGGCTCCACTATGTTCATAGCAGCCTTATTTATAATAGCCAGGAGCTGGAAAGAACCCAGATGTCCCTCAACAGAGGATGGATACAGAAAATGTCGTACATTTTCACAATGGAGTACTACTCAGCTATTAAAAACAACGAATTTATGAAATTCTTAGGGAAATGGACGGATCTGAAGAATATCATCCTCCAAGTCACAAAAGAACACACATAGTATGCACTCACTGATAAGTGGATATTAGCCCAGAAGCTTGTAATACCCAAGATACAACCCACAAACCACAAGAAACTCAAGAAGAAGGAAGACCAAAGTGTGGATACTTCGTTCCTTCTTAGAAGGTGGAACAAAATACCAATGGAAGGAGTTGCAGAGACAACCTATGGAGCAGAGACTGAAGGAAGGATAATCCAGAGACTGCTCCACCTGGGAATCCTTCCCATATTCAATCACCGAACCCAGACACTATTGTGATGTCAGGAAGTGCTGGCTAACAGGAGCCTGATATAGCTGTCTCCTGAGAGGCTCTGATAGTATCCAACTAATGCAGAAGAAGAGGCTCAAGCCATCCACTGGACTGAGCACAGAGTCCCCAGTGAAGGAGGTAGGGAAAGACCCAAAAAGCTAAAGAGGTTTGCAACCTCTTAGGAGGATGAACAATATGAACTAACCAGTACTCTCAGAGCTCCCAGGGACTAAACCACCAACCAAAGGGTACACATGGTGGGACTCATGGCCCCAGCTGCATATGTAGCAGAGGACATAGTTGGCCATCAATGCAAGGAGAGGCCCTCGGTCCTGTGAAGGCTCTAGGCTCCAGTGTAGGGGACTGCCAGGCTCAGAAGCAGGAGAGGATGGGTTGGTGAGTAGGGTAGGTTTTTTTTTTTTGTCAGAGAGGAAACCAGGAAAGGGGATATCATTTGAAATGTAAATAAAGTAAATATCTAATTAAAAAAACAGATTTAAAAAAAAGAATCATTATAAAGTGCCTAATAGGGTAAGTTAAACATTTACAAATGTTCCTATGACTTTACTAAGTACTTTATTTTACAAAGTGTGATCAATAAACAACCTTATACATTTTAATATTTTTAATTTTCCTCCTAACTCTATTTCATTCCTTCCTACTTCTCATTTTCCTTTCTTTTTTTTTTAAATTTATGTTTACTTTAGAGAACACTTTTCTTTTCAGAAGTCAATATATCAGGCACATTGCTTCCAAACCATAGCCCAAGTAGCTAACGTTCATCCATTTAAGCATAGAGAGCACATCACATAATTAATTTATGTCTGTATCTCTATTACCAAATGGCTCTAAAGTGACATCTCAGGGCTGTTAATGAGATTGTCTCATGTAACAGAATCTGGTAATAGGGTCAAACCAAATTTGATTATTCAAAGACAATGTCAAAAGAAATTTAATTAATTAATGTTCAATTTACTCTTCACCATGGAAAAATGTACAAGTTAGCCCAGAAAGACAGATTAATCCTTGTGATGAAATATCATACTTTAAGATCAAAGATTAGAATTTGAAAGGGCTAGAGTTGACAGAACAAAAGTACCTGTGTTTGAAAAAGATATTTGAAAGGAAATGATTTCAAGCCCATCAACAATTGAGTTTCTTTGATCTTCTGAGGATATGTTAGGCAGATCATTCTTATCAGTAGACATTGCATGTTCAGTCCTCTTGTCTGAAGGGCTCCTGTTCTATTTCTAATTTGTTTCTGCTTCAAATCAATGAGAATGTCACACCACATATGGAGCCTTCCATTGTTCTCGATGTAACCATCATTCTCCATATATAACTAAAATCTTACTGATGTAATTATGTTTGTTTATCACAATAGCTGTGCTTTAGGTAATGGATATTTCTGTCTCACTAGTATTCAGAGACTTTTCTCAGAGAAATAATTTTTGGTAAAAGCACATTAAATAATTTCCCACTATAGAACAATGAATTGGAAAATAGGATTAAAAGAATTCCTTGAAATGAATCAGCACTCTTATTGAGGAACACATAATCAATGCACATAAGAATGAAAGCATCTTTACAACAAGGGACTTAATTGTTTCTGAATATTAAGCCTGTGGTGTGTGTGTGTGTGTGTGTGTGTGTGTGTGTGTGTGTGTGTGCATATTTGTAATATTTATCTACCTGGCTTTCCATTTCTGTTTTGTTTAAATGTGAACAAATGAAGTATAAATAGAACATTATCTTCCTCAAATCATGTAAAAATGTGTTGTTAATTTGATGTTCTATTCATTAATTCTAGATTTTGTCTCAGAAACCAGAATATATCAGACATTTACCTTCATATAAGGAGAATAAACACAGAGAAATCACAGACAAAATGCCTTCAATTTAAAAAAATAATTGAATTTTGTTCTTGCACTTTTATGCAGAAACAATATTATATATATATATATATATATGTGTGTGTGTGTGTGTGTGTGTGTGTGTGTGTGTGTGCGTATGTGTATGTGTGACCAATAATTAGAGAAAATATATTATGGGAGGTTTTAATCATTTAAAACAATAGATGCCATGCTAAAGATGGCTAAAACAAGATAGGAAATATGTTTCAAAACCCTGAACTGAACAAGTTCAGGCAAAGATCACAGAACATTGTAAAAAATTCACCCATTGTCAACACCCCCCCAACACACAAATGTGATCTCTTCTAAATTTAAGAAGAAAGCATACAAATGTTTACCATTTTCTAAATTTTCAGATGTGATGTGAAATAAGAATTTGTGGTCTATGAATAGAAGTTACACTATCAAGGCATATATTGTAAAGTATTACTTTTGACCTCCCTGAGTTGTGACAATTTAGAAATATCTCCACTTTATGATGGGTGTGACAGCCATGTACATTTCCTGGAGATCATTCTACCAGGTCTGTTTTTCAATTTTCCTGGGGTAATCAATATACATTAGGATACTCTAAATTGATCATGGCCATTGTTGAACAGCTGAAGATGGGGTTGTTAGAAGTAGCTTCCAATTACAAACATGAGGTGAAGGACTAGCTCTCCAATGTAGTGTCTTTCTAAACAGTGTTCTTAGTAGAGTGAACTGTATTAAACATATTATGACTTTCAACTTATGAAAATATTGTGAGTGGAGGAACATCTGAATTTTCTGTTTACTTCTTCTGACAAT
>JADRCD010221673.1:17796-29398 GCA_019843815.1 Montemys delectorum | reverse complement strand
AAAAAAAAAAAAAATCCATTTATAAAGTAGAATCTCTTGTCCCTGAACTGTTTTTTTTCTTTTTGAAGAAGAGAATCTTACTTCTGTGCGATCTTTTCCAGAGATACTCTTTCTCTCTAGTCAAGCACAGATTGAGTGCAAAAAAGAATCCCCTGCCCAACTCTCCTGTAGCAATGATAGAGATGAGTAATACCAAATGATGGAGATGAAAGCAAAGAGAATTTGGATGAGAAGCCAGAATATCTGGACTAATAATATATTATATGGTCATTAGTACATCCCATAATTCATTAGGCATGTTTTCTTCAGATTTTTTTTTCGAGACAGGATTTCTCTGTATAGTCTTGGCTGTCCTGGAACTCACTCTGTAGACCAGGCTGGCCTCAAACTCAGAAATCTGCCTGCTTCTGCCTCCCAAGTGCTGGGATCAAAGGCGTGTGCCACCACTGCCAGGCTTTTTTCAGATTTTAACATGCTTGCAAATCTTCTGCAGAACATAATTAAGTGTCTTAGCTGGGCAGGACCCTATACTATCAAGCATCAACAGTTGTCGCTGGTCCTTGTACCTAGTTAAATGTCTTGCTCTAGATCACAATTGTTTCATCTGAAGATGAGAATAAAAGAAAGAATTCCTCTTACTACTTTGAAAGACTTTTCTCATTCTGCATTTTCTATTGAATGATTGACTTGGTGGGCCTCTCTGCGAAAGAAATTAACAACAAAGTTCTTCCCTGAACTCTTTAAGAAGTAAGTATAGTGTAAAAAGTAAAGGGGTTCAGTAGAAGAATTGGAAAAGAATTTTGAAAGCCAATAACTGCCAAAGGCCAGCATGATCTTGCTAGGAACAGCCCGACATAGTTCCTGCCCCTGGGACAGGGCCAGTGGACATGGTCCTCCAAGAGTGTTGATGAATGCCAAGGGCATAAGCCTTGTTTGTATAATAATGTACAGATTTTCACATTCCTCTGAGGAATTTGACTCCCAGGTAACATTAATGACTCCATGATAATCAGACAACATGAGTCAGAGGCAAAAGTGTGACTAATGTCTTAGCAGAGGTAAACACTGGGACCTTCAGAACAGCCTTTAAGGCTGTACAAAAGAACTCTAAAACCCCGAGTTCAAAAATATATAATTTCTCAGCTATGCAAAAATAAAAAGATGCAATATGAATTATATAAGGAGCCTCACACACCTAGAGGAATAGAGGCAGCTACACTGTGAGCCAGCTTGTCAGAAAGATACAAAGGTAGTCAGATACAAAGACAGGCAGATTCCTGAGTTTAAGGCCGGCCCTGGGACACTGAAAGTCCAGGCCAGGTGTGGTAGAAATGGTAATTTCCGGACAGGGTCCCACCCACCTATTTTATTGTCCCAAGTAGGAGCCGAGGGGCTTAACCCCCGCTGGGAAGGAGGGTGACAGAGCTCCTTCACTCAGGCACTCGAATTCTGGATTCCACCGTGAGAAATTACCTTATAAGTGGTAAGAGAGGACTCAACACACTGTTTCGGGTTTGAATGCTTTATGTCAGTTTCCAATACAACTACACACAGCATACAATATGTTATCAGAGCAAAGAGGATAAAGGCTAAGGCAATAAAACAGCTAAACATTTCACTTTACTGCAGATTACAGTTTCACCTTTCTGCCTATTGGAGTGAATACGACCTGACAGTGTCCCTTGGCTGGGAGCAGGCTCAGCTATCTCTGAGGCAGGGCGTGGCATTCCCGAAGCAAAAGTAGCTCAGCTATCTTTCAGCTGGAAGGTGGTGTTCTCAGGCAGCGAGCAGGCTGTGCTCTCAGTGAGGGGTTCTGGAGAGTTAGATTTTGATCACGGAGAATGTTTGCCTATAGAGATTATTTTGACCACGGAGGTTTGCCAATGAAGAGTAGGGTGGTCTCGGATGGTCTCTGGTCATTGTGGCAGAGCCATGCCAGCACCAGCTGAAGCAGTGGCAGGAGCTGGAGCTGGATTTTCTGGCTAGGAGGATCACCTTAGGCAGCCATTGCTACTGAGGTGGAGAAGAAAATTCACCTCCATGCTGTCTTTTTAAACTATTTTTGACGTCACTCTGAAGCAGGGTTCAGATAACCACTCTCGTCTGGTTATCTATTCAAGTTGTTTACTTTTCTTATGGAAAATTTTCTGCCCAAGTGCATACTTCTAATATTTCTAATTTTAGCAAAACATCTATATATTATTCTAGATAACTAATACATCAAAACAGCTCACTGCAAACAACTTATCTCAAAACAACTTCCAAACATTTCCTATTACAAGGTGGAGTGGGTCTTGCTACAGACCTGCTCCTTACACTTATCCTCTGTGCTTAATAGGAGCAGGCTAGCAAAAAGCAAGAGCAGTTCTTTAGAATTTTTTTTTCTATTGAGAACTGAGCTGTCTGGAGATCTCTAGAGAGTGAAAACAGCTAGTCAAAAAAAATTTTTAACAGGATTTCTGACTGGGTCAGAAATCCCAAGAATTACTTAGAGATTTGATACAGCTCTTTTAGAATGCTTTCTACCAGCTATCCAGAGAAAGCTGTCTGAAGAGTGAACACAGCTCTTTTAGAATGTCTCTGGCTTTCAGATTTTGATTGGAAAACCCAAGAATTACTTTTACTTTTTGCTCATAGAATTTCTGACTTGGTTGGAAGATGCAAGAATTTTTTATAGCAGCTTTTCTGACTTTGGTCAGAAAGCCCATGAGTTATCCAGAGAGCCTTTAGAATTTTACTGCTAGAGAGAGCTGTCTCAACCAGAAAGGTTTTTAGAATAACCAAAGAAGCTGTCTAGAGCAGAACAGAAAACACACACACACACACACACACACACACACACACACACACAGATACTCACACAGATATACAGAGAGAGGGGAGGGAGGGAGAGAGAGACTGAGAAGGAGAGAGAGAGAGACAGAGACAGAGAGAGAGAGAGAGAGAGAGAGAGAGAGAGAGAGAGAGAGAGAGAAAGAGAGAAGAGAGAAGTCTGGAAAGCCATCTGAGCAGAACCTAGGCTGCCAGCTTAGACCTACGATTTGACTTGGAATCATTTGTTTTCACAGTTGCCAAACACCCATCTCTCAAGAACCTGGACCTAAGCTGGTCCTTGGCAAGTAACTAGGTAAAGTAAATTCAGAGAGGTTGTTTTTGATGTAGGATACAATATAGATTAGATCAAGAAGGTTGAGAAGTAATTTGATATATATATATATCACCCTTCTGCCTGGGGTGTCACAGTGTATCTATCACTCTATCTTTAGAGCTACTTGCAATCACTTTAGATGACATTACTCATAGTTTTGTTAGTGTAGTCCCTGTCTTATGCATCTATCTAAGACAACTTGATTGGCACTCATATCTAGAGTACTGAGAGCAGAAGAGAAGAGAGCACGAGGTGAGTATTCCTTCAGGCATCTT
Organism: Montemys delectorum; assembly: GCA_019843815.1. Taxonomy (NCBI): domain Eukaryota; kingdom Metazoa; phylum Chordata; class Mammalia; order Rodentia; family Muridae; genus Montemys; species Montemys delectorum. Next base: position 25,975 of record JADRCD010221673.1, on the reverse strand, counting down.
TCAGGACAAAAAGCATGCTCCATGCACAGCTGCATCCTGAGCAAGAGAAAAATAAAAGGAGAGCTCCTAGGATTTCTTTAAGGTAGAAACTGAATGAGTTACATCCTGGAGGAAGCTTCAGTAGAGGGTACCAGGCAAGAAGAAAGGGAGTGGAGGAAAATGGCAAAAGAGCAAAAAGCAAGGGTTCCTCTCGGTTTACAGGTAATGAAATCAGGCATTAGAAAGGCAGAACGTATAACCTGCCAAAGTCACAGTCAGGGAATAGCATGGCAGAACCTGAAACTCAATTGCCAAGGCCCAAAGTCTTAATTGGGTCCTTGACCTTCCTGAAATCAGATGAACACAGAGAGGCAGTAATAACAACAGCGACTCCTCACAAAACCACACACTCCAGTGAGCACACCTGTGCACACATTACTTCATCCTGGCATTACAGTAGCCCTGATTCACAGCGGGGAAACCCGTTGGTAGGTAAAGTAATTTGCCTTTGGTTATACAGCTGGTAAGGATTTGAACCCAGCATGCTGGCTCCAGCCTGTGTTTTGAAATAGACCTAGAGAAAGGAGGATTGAGAGATGATGAGAAAGATGGCCAGAGTCTTCCAGAAAACATAATCAGAGAACTGTAGCCAAGCACTAGCTTCCTTTATGCTGTTAGTCTACTTTGGATCAAAAATATGACGCTCCCTTCCTCATTTGCTTCGCTCTTAAAACATGGGGAAAAACAAATCCCTAAGCTAAAAAACAAACTGTAATTAGGATCCTTATCTCTGGAATTCAGAGCAACAAAAAATTAAAAAGTAGTTGAAAGAACTCCTTTGAAATGTAAAGGCAACTATTTCAGATTACAAAAGAAGTATGCTAATTAAAAATGATTGATATGTTATTTTGGTAGTGACTCCTGTTACCTTGCTTCAGTTTTATTCATTTCTTGTTGACTAATGAGCACATTGAAACGAAGAGATGGGTTTAGATTGCATTTTAATTTTCTTGAGGATTTCCTGTGTGTTTATGCTTTACATTAGTTGTTAAGCAGCCCCTCAAGTTTACCACTACATTTCTGATTAATTTGAAACTAAAAAGACAAAGGAAAGAAAGGAACTTCTAATCTGGCTGAGACAGAGGGCCTTGTTTGTTGGTGCGTGTTGACTGCTTAAATTAATGGAAAATGTCTTCCTTTAATAATAAACAATTATCATGAAGGAAGCAGAATCATCCATGGCCAAGTACAATCACTGATGGATGGTGGGAAAAAATCCTCAGAACTAAAAGCTCTCTTGTTTATTTATTTATTTTTTCAATTATCAAAATAAGACTGAAGCTAAATGTTGGACCCTCATCTCCCATCCTACCTGGGGCACTTATTTGGTGTTTAAGATTAGCCTTGAGACTTGGCAACTCTGAGCCTCTGATAGCTTTATGTGGAATTTTCTGTTACTTTCTTCAGTGAGCTGATGTGAGATCATTGAGAGACAATGTGGGGAATGTGCCTTTCTTTAAAAATGGAACATGGAACTGGGATTTGAATCCAGTGATTAAGGCACTTGGTTGCTGGGGGTTGAGGGTTTGTGACCACATGTGGGTGTGGACATATGCCTGTAATCTAAGTTTTGGAAACTAAAGATGGAGAATAAACCCACAGAGCTCAATAGTCAGCAAGATATGGAAAGCTATGCACTTTTTTTGAGAGACTCAGTGAATAGCATGAAGGATTAAAATGGAAGATAAATTCAACATCAAATTCTGGCCTCCATATGTGTATGCATACATGTGAGTACACACCTATGCATTGGGTGTCCATATAAATTAAAGCATGTATACTCAGGCACACCACACAGACATAAAAATGGAAGAAGATTAATCAATCAGTAATGTAAAATGTAATACTCTATGTCTATGTCTATGTCTATGTCTATGTCTATGTCTATGTCTATGTATGGAACTCATGGAAATGTAATTGCAGGTTAAAAGAGAGGGGCCCACCTTCACTTTCCAGGCCTACCATGAGGGAAAACAGTGCTAGCAGGGGAGTCCAATATTTTGACAGTACAATATAGTATTACCATCTTTGATGGTCCACAGCTACAGCAACACTTGTGGCCTGCAAACCTCAAGTTGGGCACTCATACTTGTAAAAATACCACAGAAGTTAAAGATGACACAATGTAAGCCAGAAGAACCTGGAACAATCCACTCCAAGTGCCAAAAGACCCTGACCTCCAACCTACATGACTGTGCTCAGCACTACCCATTATACTTGTAGGACAACGAAAAATGGCTTACTGACAATTTTTTAACAAACTATTTTCCTAGGGACTGGAGAGGTGTCTCAGTGGTTAAAAGCACTGGTTACTCTTATAGAAAGTCACATAGCAGCTTATAACCACCCCTAACTTCAGTTTCAGGGGATCAAACATCTTCTACTGACCTTCACAGGTAGCAGGCACACAAGTGGCATGCATATATACATGCAGACAAACATCTCTCACATAAGATAAAAACAAATAGATCTTTAAAACTACTTTTTCCTTGGGCTGGAGAGATGGTCCTATGGTTAAGATCAGTGACTTCCTTTCTAGAGGACTAATGTTTGAATCCTAGCAACCACATAGTAGCTCACAACTGTCTATGAGACTAGACACTCAGCCCAAGCAACTTTTCCTTCCCAGCTTGCTTTGTCCTTGACTAGGTTGTGGACCACAAACACTTCACCTAATAAGCCTATCCACAGTCTTCACATTTCCTGTAGTCAGCCCTCACCACATTCATTTTCTCTAGAACAATCCCATTCACCTACTGCCTACAGCACAGCTTCATAGACTATCATTGTTCCTAAGCAATGCAACTTATACTTTACTGTTCTTAGCTAAAGTCAGAAAGTTCCCCTAGGCAGCGAACTTGGGCAGATACTTGGCTCTTCTGGGCTGTATAAACATATATCAAGGACCACCATCCTTTGGCTTATGGTCCATTGTCCTTAAACAGTGTCCTCATGCATTATGTCAAGTTTTATATGTTTTTCAAGTATTTGGTTTTGTTTGTTTTTCAGTGGATGGACAAGTCTATTAAGAAAGAGTTCAGTGGATCTCAACTTTCCTAATGTTGTGACCTTTATTATAGCTTCTCATGTTGTAGTGGCCCCCAACCAGAAAATTATCTTGTTGCTACTTCTAAACTGTAACTACATTACTGTTATCAATTATAATGTAAGTATCTTATATGCAGGATATCAGATGTGACTCCTATGAAAGGGTTATTTGATCCTCCCTAAAGGAGCCATGACAGGTTGAGAGTTATTGAGTTAGACTGTCCCTTCTAGGAAGAACATTGGTCCTTCTGAGAACGAGAGATATAGGATTAAATTAGAGACCTGGACCAGTGTCTGTTCTATGCATTATTAATTTATTTGCCTAATCAGTATTAGCATCTTCATTTATTTATTCAAAAAGTCTTGATGGAAACTAATAAACAATTATAAAATACTATCCAAATATACTTATGAAAAAACAGCACACTAAATATACATGTTTCCATTCAACACTAATTCTTTTTTAGATATATTTTTAATTCGTTCTTTGAGTATTTTGAGTATGTGATGTATTTCAAACATACTTACCCCAATCTTCCTTTCTAACTCCTCTCAGACACCCCTCTACATCTTCCTCCCAACTTCATGTCTTTACTAAAAATCTCACTGTATTATCAGTTTATTACCAGTGTTTCTCATACATAGCCTAGTGCAGAACAATCCACAAAGAAAAGTCAACAAAGCAGGGCCTACCCTAAAGGAAACTGACTATCTTCTATAGCAGCCGTCAACTACCGCTAGCTCCTCTGCTAGCATGGAGGACTCACATCTATGCTGGAATGCTAGGTGGCTTGATCTTGTGCTGGTCTTAGACAACTGTGGTTGCTGTGAGTTCAGGAACACCAATAGTTGTGTCATATCCAGAAGACAGGGTTTCACCCCAGTCATCCCCAATCTTCTCAGCATAGAATTTTTTTTAGAAGAAAGAATGAGTTATATGAAAATGATGAAAATGAATATGAAGAAATAGCTATTTCTGGCATTATAGAAAAAAGAGATCAGAACAGAGGATTAATGTTCATAATGAAGTGTCATATGCTGTGCTATGCTTGTTGTTTTATTTATTAGAACCTCTCTATAGTCCACAAATGACCATATTCCCATGCTAGAGATAAGAAAACAGAGATAAAAGGGGATAAATCTCTTACACAGGGAACAAGGGACAGATTGAAAGCCTAGCCTCTAAAGCTGGTGCTTTGAACCCATTTTCCAGAGATTTGCTTCCCTGGCTGAGCGCCTTTATGGGCTTATCAAGACCAGGTTTCTTAACTAAAGCATTGCACCATCTGATTCAGGACTCTAGCATCCATGTTTTCTTCCCCATGATGTATTTGTTCTACGGATATATTTTTTTTCTATCTATTTTTTTTTGCTCGCTAGCAACTTGCTATGTAAATAGTTCTGAAGCAGAAGCATCATTAGTAATGTAGCATATTAAAATAGTAGAGTCGTTTGTTTGTGTATAAATGCATATATGATTGTGTGTACATGTACATTTCTAGAATAAGTTGTAAGTCAGTAAGTCATCCAAGCCCCATTTTTACTGCAGAAAACTGGCATGAAATAACTATTGAATTCAGCATAAACATTATTAAATAAAGAATTTAGTATTTAAAAAATGTTTCCTGCCTTTTAAAATGTGTTTTGGTGTTTTCCCTACCTAATTATCATCCTTTTCAATATTTATGTGTTAACATGACCTTTTTATGATTGAATGACTTCAGCTGGGTCTCAAGCACTGGCAATATCATACTTTTAAAATTGAATTACACCATAAAATGATGAGTGGATCATATCACAAAAAGCAACAGGGTGGGAATGGGGTCATCACTTCTGTCAGAAGCTCAGAGCCATTGCTGTTATAAGCAAGAATCGAAGTCCCCAAGGAAAAATACAGGACACAGATATTATTTGAATTGTTACTTTGCACACATTGGATTTGGATAATGGCCTGTACTTCACATCATTTAACATTTTCAAAAAACAAAAGCAAAAAACAAACAAAATAAGGTTAAGGAAGGGAACATTTTCTACCTCAGAGATAAAGTATGCTCACACAACTCATCAAAAAACCTAGGATAGCAAAAACTCTTCTCAACAATAAAAGAACCTCTGGTGGAATCATTATCCCAGACCTTAAGCTGTACTACAGAGCAATACTGATAAAAACTGCATGGTCTTAGTACGATGACAGGCAGGTAGATAAATGGAATAAAATTGAAGACCCAGAAATGAACCTATACACCTATGGGCACATGATCTTTGACAAAGGAGCTAAAACCATCCAGTGGAAAAAAGACAGCATTTTCAACAAATGGTGCTGGCTCAACTGGTGGTCAGCATGTAGAAGAATGCAAATCAATCCATTCTTATCTCCTTGTACAAAGTTCAATTCCAAGTGGATCAAGGACCAGCACATAAAAGCAGATACACTGAAACTAATAGAAAATAAAGTAGGGAAGAGCCTCGAGCACATGGGCACAGGGGAAAATTTCCTGAACAGAATACCAATAGCTGATGCTCTAAGATCAAGAATTGACAAATGGGAACTCATAAAATTACAAAGCTTCTGTAAGGCAAAAGACACTGTCAATAGGACAAAACAGCAACAACAAATTGGGAAAAGATCTTTACCAATCATATATCTGATAGAGGGCTAATATCCGATAAATACAAAGAACTCAAGAAGTTAGACTCCAGAGAAACAAATAACCCTTTTTAAAAATGGGGTACAGAGCTAAACAAAGAATTCTCAAATGACAAATACCAAATGGCTGAGAAGAACCTAAAGAAATATTCAACATCCTTAGTCATCAAGGAAATGCAAATCAAAACAACCCTGAGATTCCACCTCACAACAATCAGAATGGCTAGGATAAAAAACTCAGGTGACAGCAGTTGCTGGAGAGATTGTGGAGAAAGAGGAACACTTCTTCATTGCTGGTGGGATTGCAAGCTGGTACAACCACTCTGGAAATCAGTTTGGTGGTTCCTCAGGAAATTGGACATAGTATTACCAGAGGACCCAGCTATACCACTCCTGGGCATATACTCAGAAGATGCTCCAACATGTAATAAAGACACATGCTCCACTATGTTCATAGCAGCCATATTTATAATAGCCAGAAATTAGAAACAACCCAGATGTCCCTCAACAGAGTAATGGATACAGAAATTGTGGTACATCTACACAATGAACTACTACTCAGCTATTAAAAACAATGAATTTATGAAATTCTTAGGGAAATGGATGGATCTGGAGAATATCATCCTGAGTGAGGTAACCCAATTGCAAAAGAACACACATGGTATGTACTCACTGATAAGTGGATATTAGCCCAGAAGATCAGAATATACAAAGTACAATCCACAAACCACAAGAAACTCAAGAAGAAAGAAAACCAAAGTGTGGATACTTCGTTCCTTCTTAAAAAGGGGAACAAAATACCCATGGAAGGAGTTGCAGAGACAAACTATGGAGCAGAGACTGAAGAAAGGACAATCCAGAGACTGCTCCACCTGGGAATCCTTCCCATATTAAATCATCAAATCTAGACACTATTGTGGATGTCAGCAAATGCTGGATGACAGGGAGCTTGATATAGCTGTCTCTTGAGAGGCTCTAACTGTACCCGATTAATATACAAGTAGAGGCTCATAGCCATCTAATGGACTGTGTACAGGGTACCAAATGAAGGAACTAGAGAAAGGACTCAAGGAGCTGAAGGGTTTACAGCCTCTTAGGATGAACAACAATATGAACTAACTAATACCTCCAGAGCTCCCAGGGACAAAACCACCAACCAAAGAGTATGCGTGGTGGGACTCATGGCTCCAGTTGCATATGTAGCAGAGGATGGTCAAGTCGGTCATCAATGGGGAGAGAGGGCCTTGGCCCTGTGAAGGTTCTATGCCCTAGTGTAGAGGAATGCCAGGGCCTGGAAGCGGGAGAGGGTGGATTGGTGAGCAGGGGGAGGGGGAAGGAGGAGGAGGGAGGGAACAGGGTTTGTTTGTTTTTTTTTTATATATATATATTTCTTTTTTCTTTTTTTTTAGAGGGGAACTGGGAAAGGAGATATCATATGACATGTAAATAAAGAAAATATTTAATAAAAAAGAAAAAGAAAAAAGAGTCAGATTAAGAATCATCAACTGTAAATGGACACTGCACTAATACTCAATAGCCAAATGTTTTTGTTGATCCGCGATATGTTTCCTGGTAGATCATGTGTTTTTCAGAATTCAAGCTCATGTTCTTTGACCTTCCCTACTTAATTATATAGCTGCATTACCAAAACACCTTTCCCTGGCCTATATTCTGTGGCCTGCCTTGTTGACTCTGGGGTCTTTACATCTGTTTACTGCACAGATTTGTATTATTAAGGTGAATGTCTCTGTGTTATCTGTTTATTTGTTTAAAAGCAACATATCCTTGCTACCTCCTTTTGGAATGCACTGTTTCTTGCTGCCTAAGCCTCTACCATGGCATGCACTTTCTTGACTTGGGTCCTTCTGAAGATGACCTTTATGCACGTCCTCTCTACACATCCTTTAATAAAAATGTTTATCTCTGGTCTCTTCATCTGCACAACAGGAGGGACATGCCTAGGTGCGAAATTCCCACATGTGTTAGAGTCTTCATTTGCCTGACTTTTTTTGGAGAAGAAATACACAGACATCCAGTGAGTCAAGACGTTAAAAGGCAGGAGCTAAACCCAGTCGCTACATATAGGAAATAGCCTTGACTTTAAAGTTTGAAAAGTAAAGTTGCTGCCCCTTCTTCCTTCCTCCTGTGAAGGTCATCCAGTTAGGTAGATAAAGAAAAACGTTGCTACATATTATCCATTTTTAGAGCCAAGAATAAACAGGGCACTCCAAATTAACATTGCTTTGCAAAATTGCTAGTGGTGGTTCTTATGTCAATACTCATGTAGCAGTGAAGCCTTTCAAACAGTAAACCATTATTAATTCAATAGAGAGAAGAAGGGAAGGGCAATGGAAGATGAAAGGAGAGAGAGGGGGAGGAGGAGGAGGAGAAGAGAGGGGAGAGAGAGAGAGAGAGAGAGAGAGAGAGAGAGAGAGAGAGAGAGAG
>JADRCD010221673.1:0-14365 GCA_019843815.1 Montemys delectorum | reverse complement strand
AAGGAAGGAAGGAAGGAAGAGAAAAAGGAGAAGGAAACAACATCTCTCTAATTTTCAATAAGAGAATGAAATCACACGCAATGTTTGGCTTGTGGTCAGAGCTCAGTAAGTAGTAATTCCTGCTCTAGCCTGTCTACATCCTCCTTTCTCTTCACTGTATAGTTCTTACCTATTTTTTCTTTCTTGGCCTATATTTACTTATACTACATCAGTCAGATATGTATGAGTATATATACATATATGAAATAAATCAATAGGTGAATAAAAGAATGAACTTATAACACATAAAATATTGCACTCTTCAGTGCTATTTCTCCCTTTTAAAATCTCGGGAGTACTTTCTTGCTTTGGTCTCACAATGGTCGTGTATTGTGTTTCAGCTTTTGATAGGCATATTTGCTTCTATTGGTGGTCCTTGTGCTCTTACAACTTATTTGTATGTCTAAGCACTTCTCACAGGCCCAAGATCATCCTTATTCTCTCTGAACCAGCTGTGTGAAAGGAGTTAGTAATGTTCATTGAGGGAATAGATAGCAAAAGCAAGGGAAGAAAGGAGGAGGGAGAATAAAAAGAGAGACATGAAAATATTTTTACCTTATGTATCAAGGATGACCCTGTGCAGTTCTGCGTGTCTGGCATGCAGGGTGTACTCATTTTACACTTACCAAACAAATACAGTTATCGCCGAGTCTGGGTAGATTTTCAAACGGAAATCAGACAAGAAACTCCTTCTTCTGGGGCCTGCAAGAGTGAACAGAAACACTGGCTAGAGAAAGTAGGAAGAGAGAAGCCCACTTTATTCCAGGCAATGATGTCAAGCAGTCAGGTTAGAGTGTGTCCTACCTCTGCAGGACAATGGTTACTAGGACAATGGTGCCAAGACTTCATTCACATACTTTTTCATTGATGACTGCTAATGTGAACAAGTGGCATCTTACACTCTCCACCTGCCTGGCTTGTAAGTTTACTTTAATTAAATGTACCAAGATTGAGAAAAAAAGTCATCTGCCCTTTCAAGTCTACTGACAGGGAGATGAAGTGTTGTTTGGGCCTTTATTAATAGTTACAATTTTGCTGACAAAATTACTATGAACTGTCTTGTCTGGATGCATAGCCTGCCTTCATTGACAGAGCCCTAGCATTTATCTTCTTGGGGTAGTATATTAAGTCAGGAGAAACAGATGAGATGTTGCTAGCAGTTTGGTAGGAATTCACTTGGTTTTATTATCTGATTTTATTGGCTTTCTTTAGGTTTTCAGAAACAGTGAGAAATGTGGCATTTGTTAGGAGTTGGAGCTTGAAGACTGGAGGAAACTGGAGGAGGCAGAGAGATAGTGATCACCTACTAAACACAAGCCATTGCATCCTGGTGGTCCTTTATGACTTGAGGCCTTCATCTTCTTGGCAGTCTTATCAGGTGTATGTGTCTATCTTCAAGCTGGAGAGATAAAAATGATTCTACCGTAAATCTCTTTGTTTGAATTCTAAGAGTGAAATCATGATGTGTTGCTAGCATTGAATTCAGGTATTCCTCATGATAAAAATCTGCTCCTTTGTCTGTTCTGGGATAGCTATGGGAACATGAACAAACAACTTTCCAGCTGCATCTTCCTTTCTCCCTTTTGTAAATCAATCTCTCTCTCTCTCTCTCTCTCTCTCTCTCTCTCTCTCTCTCTCTCTCTCTCTCTCTCTCTCTCCTTCCCTCCCTCCCTTTGTGCCTCCCTCCTTCACTCCTGTCCCCCCTTCCCCTCTTTTCTGCTATGAGGTGTCTTTCCCAGAGAGCTCTACTCCCTCCTGTATGAGGACTCTGCTAGTATTTAAATACACTTAGTTTCTACTCAGAAAACATTCAGTAAGCACTTAGGTTCAGGGGTAAGTACTAAAGAGTCAAACAGATAACCTAGGTTGCTGTGTTAAAGCAACTTACAGAGAGAGAATTGGAGAAGGTCCAGTCACGATAACATAAACTAATTCCTGAGGTGCAGTCAGTCTAGAAACAAAATTGTGTGCACTTCTGAAGCTCCCAAGAAATGGGGGGAACTCAGAGAAGATATTTAAGGATTCCAAGAGGCAGGCTTGATAGATTTTTCTAGAAACAGATCCTGCCTAGCCTTCAAAGAGTGTATAATATCCTACCAGGAGAAAACTATAGACAAACTCATATTTCTTTCTTTCTTTCTTTTTTTAAATTAGATTATTTTCTTTATTTACATGTAAATTTTTCCTTTCCCAGGTTCCCTTCCAAAAAACAAACAAACAAACAAACAAACAAACAAACAAAAACAACAAGAACAAACCCCTTTTGCCTCCCCCTTCCCCATGCCTGCCACCCCACCCTCTCCCACTTATTGGCCCTAGCATTCCCCTACACTGGGGCACAAAACCTTCACAAGGCCGAGGTCCTTTCCTCCTATTGATGATCGAATTTGCGACCCTCTACTATACACATGCTGCCAGAACATTCAGTCCCACCATGTACAGTCCTTGATTGGTGGTTGGGTCCCTGGGAGCTCTGAGGGTACTAGTTAGTAATTGTTGTTCGTTCTAAGGGGCTGCAAACCCTTCAGCTCCATAGAACCTTTCTCTAACTCCTTCACAGGGGACCGTGTACTCAGTTCAATGAATGGCTGTGAGCCGCTACATCTGTATTAGTCAGGTATTGTCAGAGCCTCTCAGGAGATAGCTATATGCTTGTCCTTCCTTCAGTCTCTGTTCCATAGACAACCTCATATTTCAACAAGAAGGGGTGTACTAGAGACCTAGGAGAGAAAGAGGCTTGTAGTGTATATAGAAAGTGGAGACATAAACCAGAAATACAACAGCAGCAAATCTCTATTTCCATTCTTCATGACAATGGTTTCAGTAAGAACCAGAGAGTAAATATTTCAGACTTTACATACCACATACATCTTAGTAAGTTCCTGCTGGCATTTCTCTTCTTCTACCTCCTCTTTTCTTCTCATTTCTTCATCCCTTAATGATATAGTACTTCTTGATATATATAACAAAACTGCTACAAGCTGTATTTGGTCTACAGTCTACAGTCTGTCAAATTCTTCTTTATGGCATGGTCTCCAAGCTGTGACACTCTTTGATGTGCAGATATTTTTATTATTATTTCTTAATTAAGGCCAATATTATACCATTACTCAGCACAAAAACATCTATCAGTAAAGTAAAAAGTACTCTATGTTTTAACACATATAAATCCTAAAGACTAAGAGAACTCTTGATAATTCTTCCATTCCTTCATTTTCGCCTTGCATTTAGGAATTTGTTAATTGTTTCAAATTAGACTTTGACAGGGAACATATTTTAATAGCCCTCAGATTTACTGTGCATAAGAGTTACTGAACAGGATTATATGTAAATGCATTATATGTATTTACATTACAGAGTATGCATTTCTTACATGAGGATATTTCACTCAGTTTAGACTATGTGGAATGTTTATATAGGTACTGACTTAGAAATTCTCCTCGAGTGAATTGTATATGAAATGGTATAGCTATAAATCACCAGCCTAGTTCGCACATTTCTACAGATGCCATGCAATCTATATATGTCAGTAAGAGGTATATTTTATTATTACGTGTTTTAAACTGGAATTAGATGTGAATCTGTTGACCCACAAGGCACTCAGCATTTTCCCACTTGCACTGTCTCCAAATGGGCCCTCCCATTCTATACAAGCGAGACTGCAGCACTATCGGAAGCACCTCGGCGTTTGCTTCTCTTCTAGTCTCACTGTTTGAACTCTAATGCTCCAATCAAATTGGGAAAGTCATTTTGAATCCTGGTGTTATCACTGACCACATTATCCTTGAAGCTATTCTGCCCAGGGATGTTTGAGTTGGCACTACAGGGCCCTATCATTTAGCCGCCTTCCACTGTGCCATTCCAGAGCCTTGGACTAGGGAAGAGGATCAATATTCTCACTGCATTATTGAACAGCTCTAATTGCTGGGGGGGAAATCGGATAAATGAAAGGAGCAAACACATGTTCACCAACTACCAGCAATTAGTGTATGTAACCATATTCTTCAAACATTTAAGGACAGTGAAGTGTCTTATATTCACTTTACAAACTCGAAACTTGAAGAATCAAGAATGTTTATATATATATATATATATATATATATATATATATATCTTCCCTACCTGGTAGGAAATGGTGTTAAAATTCATAGTCTCTCTGATCATATTTATTCATGGTATTACCCTGCTTCTACAGTCACTTCTTTAGTCCAAACCTATACTGTGTTGAGCCAAGGCTCTTCCTCTGTGTTCTGGTCGCTCTGCTCCCTGGAACAGCGCAGAATAGGCTTGTCCCTCCTTCTCTGTCCATAGTTGTGGGGAGGCCGTGTTCTCTTCAGCACAGTCGTGATACTTGCAGGTATGTTAGTGCATGAACAGCCTCGCTCCCTCTTGACCATCACTGTATGTTGATCAAACCCCAATTATCTTTGTCCCACAGGCAATATGGGGCTTTACTTCTCTTTGAAAACATTGATGAATAACAGCTCATGTTTTTGCTCTCTAAGTCCTAGGGAGTGTGTGCAAATGTATCACAGATGTTACCTTATTTTATCCCCATAATTCCCCATGAGGTGAACACTGCTCTGGTCATTTCTATTTTAAAAGTAAGGAAATGCATGCTTACAAGGACTGTGTAAATTGCACAAAATCACACACACAGAAGGAGAAGAACTGATATTTGACCTGAAATGGTTGCTGCTTCTTAGTCTCCCTGTGTTCCTCACAGACAAGCCAGCTGTTTCAGCAGGGGTGGGGGTTTCCTTGGGCTCTCCTTCAAAATTCAGCTCCACTGTCTCCTCCTGTCAATATTTTAAAAACATCCTTTGCAATGATCTGTGCTTTCAGATTTTGTCTTATCTCCCTCAGGAATACCAGTTTCCAACAATAATATGAACAAAAAATGATCTTCTTTAATACTGTTTCTCTATCTATAAAATGGGAATCAAGCAACACATTGAAGGCGCCTTTTGAAATAGCCTCGATGAGTCAGCCAGTCTCCTAATCCTAACTGGGCAAGTCATTCCCAGTCCTCCAGATTCTACTCCCTTCTCCTTCTGCCTAGAAGCCTTTGCTTTAAGTATATGCAGAAAACAGGCAGAATAATTAACGTATTCAAATACTCAACCACCATTCATTAGCTGCTCAGCATGTAGAGCGTTTAATTTCTAGGTTGAAAGACCAAAAAGACTATGCATACTATAAACATGAAGAGTAACATCTTACAGTAGGTTTTACAGATCCCAGAAAGCCCTATTTCCCAGAGTGAGGACGTTTATGGGTGTTGAAACAATGAATAGAAATCATTCAGACAACAAGGAGAAGAAAGGGACCTTCTATTCACAGTCAGCTTGTGCTAGTCAATGACAAAGGTGTAGAGAACACAATTATTGGTTTGTTTACCAATATTGTTAGTTTGCTGTGTCTAGAAATCTATACTACCTATAGCTTCCTCTGTGGTCCTAACACTTCTGTAACAGTCAAGCAGCACGATGAAAATTAAAATTCAAAACTCACCCTAATGCATTTGAGGGCTTTGTCTTCTCTTTACTGTCTCATCCTCATTGTCAATGGGATTCTATCAAGCCTTGTTCACTCCTGTGAATTTGTTAATGTTAAAAAGCTCAGTGTTCTCCTTTGCTGTTTACTATCACACATCTTTCTTCAATGACTATTCATTTTATACTTGGGTGTTGAATTTTAAAACTTTCAATCAGACTAAGTATGTGGAGGATATAAACACAGTTGTCCTCTATGTAGACTTCAAACAGAAGACTTGGATGAAAATCTTAAAACTCTAGGTATTATGTTTTATTATGGTACATGATTAAATGGCTCTGGCTTTTGTTTTGTTTTTCTTATTAAGAGGTGATTAACAATAACAACTGCTTGTTACCTGTCATTAAAATTAGATTGCTTATGAATCATTGAACCAGATTCCAATCCACTAAAACTGACAATTGTTATTAAGAGATACTGCAGCCCTACACTGGAATACATATAACTACTTTGGATTGATTTTATTTAGAGCCAAAAACAAAGATATCACTTTCTTTACCTCAACCTTTGTATGTTTATTGTTCAATAAATTTTCTACAAAACGTTACAATGTTACAGATAAAATTCACTCTTTTATTCACTCATTCCATTTACCAAATGTATTCTTTCTCCTGGGCACAATCCTGGGCACCTAAGCAGCTTATGGTCTGGAAAGAGATGCATCCATATAAGCATAGTATATTTATTAGTATGGCATGACATAGAATAATAACAACTGTTACAGACCAAGGGCCATACAAACGTCTGTTGGACTCAGAACCCCAATATTCCAGTGGCACACTAGAGTCTGTGATCTGGCTCCAACCTCCCCCATTAAGTCTTACCCCTCCCCATCCCCTTCCCTTTGCTCTTTCACTTCTGGTTCTGTGTTCCTGTCTTGCCTCTAGCTCTGTTCATGTGATCCCCTCTTGCTCTGTTGTCATGATGTTTCCATCACATCCTTCATCTTTCCTTAAGTGTCATTCTACAAGAGAAACTTGATACCATCCATTGGCCCCTTTACCCTCAATTTCCTATCCCCTAAAATCCTCATTAGTTCTGGCAAGGCACATGTGGAGTGTGTGCTTACATGACTTCTTTTTAGCTATGAACCTCAGACAACAAAAATCCAAGTTTGATTGCTTTCATCTGTGTTGATACAACATCTGTATGCCCATGTGCCCATATGGAAAATGTTTTTATAAACTATGTGCCCAGAGCATAAAATTCAAAGGTGATAGATGTTTGGGATGCATCTCAACTAAAGAGTCGTGATTCGTGATGAGGGAAAGGAGTAATTAGTGGTTGAATCTCAGAATTTGTGCACAAGCATACAAGTTTGGGAGACATTCAGATTTATGTTCAAATCCCAGGTGCTTTGCAGGTCCATTGATATGAGCTTAAAGCATCTGAGTTTCAGCACATCATTTATTTGTAAAGAGGAGACAATAGCAGGACTATAGATTTGTGAGGAATGGACTCCAGATAGGTGAGCCATGTGGATAAATGGAAAGCTAGTGTGTTGTCTGTTTATTCTGCAGTAGTAAGGAGATTCGTGACTGAGCATCCTGGAACTGCTTTAGCACAGTGGCTCACCACATCTCAGCTGGAGAGTGAGAGACAGTGTTGTGACCTAGAGCACTGGGCTGCTGGGAGAAAAACTGAATTGCCATAAAGTCTTTGAAAGTACAAAGTGCCTGCAGCAAGTTTTTGCAGGTCAAAGATTTACAATGTGTCCTTCATAGGATCAGAGGATATAGAAATAACAGGTGAGCCTTATGTTAGACCTGGGCCTAAATGCTGTACAGATAGCTCTCACAGAAATCTAAAAAATTCTATGAGCTAGTAGTTCCATGATTTTACAGAGCCAGAAACGAAGGCATGGAATATGAAGAACTTTTCTCAGTGTCTCAGAGTTCATGCTTGATCCTGCTGATGCTTTGAACCTAACTGTGTAGTAATGAACTCCATTCCTATTCAGTGTAGCACACTGCCTGTGTGTAGAATCAACTCTGTGCAGTGTAAATAGAAAGTGTGAATTCAGATCCTCCTCCACTGCTTTCTAGTTCTTTCTGAGCCTGGTTTGTCACTTAAAAAGATGGAAAAACAATGATATCCACTTTGAAGGGGGCTGTGACACTTCAATAAGTTGGCATTTATTGGGTGCCAGGCTTACAGCTGATGTTCAATATAAGGTAACAAATATGATTTCTCTCAGTGGCATATTTGATCCACTAGTTGAACTCAACTCGGTTGAGATTTTATAAGACTTGATGGCTTTTAATTGAGAAATATGCATCCCTGACAGGTAATCAATATGCTCATTTGGCAGCCAGGTTCTAGATGAAATAAAGCTAAATGATGGTGTAATTCAGATATACAAACAAATGCCTGCAGAAGCCAAATCACTTGCCTGCCTACTCTAGTCTAATCACGGGGCTGGTTTTATTTTTTGGAATGTGTTCCCAAGATATTTTCCTCCTTGAATCTGGGAACAACTAAACAAATGTGGTGCCTCTCCTGCTTTTGCTCGCTGCCTTTTTCTGCTCTCTCTGTACAACTCAATTTCCCTCTGGTCAAGAAGCAGAGAGCTGCTGAGGACTTTGAGCATGAGGGACACCCTGTGTGTAGATAACATAGACAAATGGGATCCTTGAAATACACTTTGTCATCTTTTTCCTTATAGTAACAGAGAATGACAATGGCTAGTGGCCTTAACACAGCCCAAAATCAGATTTTCAACAAACTCTGGCAAGTCATTGTCAAAGATATCTCTTCTCTCATATTAAAGTATGTGAATGACTAAATGTCAAGATGTCATTGTGGCTAGCCATGACAGACAGAGACCTTGTCAGGGTTTCCTCCCAGTATTTGCAACTATGACTTATTTTAAAAATACATTCTAACACCAGATGCTGGGGGACATCAACTGATTCATGAAAAGTTTAGTTGTTTTTAGTTCAAACTATAGATACTCTGTTTGCAAGATCTGTGACTTATGCAAGAACTGTTCAGGGTCTGAAATTCTTCACTTACCTATCTATGATAAGTAACTACATAAGTAATCTATGACTATAGTATCTTTGGGTGGTTGGGTAGAATAGAATACATATAAACTTCTGATTTTCCTGGCTCATATGTAATAAGTTCACATTACAAATTAGTTTTATTACTGTCAGTGTAAATTTAAGTCAGATATCATATAAATGGATTTAATTTGAGTTGACTGGTTTTTTATATAATATTTTCTGGGAGGCTTAGATAGCACAAAGGACATGGGCTTAGGGAAACATAGATGTGATATCAAATTCTATTTGTGTATTATATGACCTTAGGCAGGATACACAACCTCTTTGAATTTCAATTTCTTTGTTTGTCAGCTCTTTAAAGAATGCCCATAAATTTCTCTTCTTGCCCACTCTAGAAATGTGAACTCTTGATTTCAGCTAAATCCTGATCTAATGGTGTTCTCCAAGTAGCCAGTTATTGGAATGATTAGTTGGAAAGGGCTGTCAGTATCTTCTAAGAAACTTATGTTTACAGAGAAAATATACAATGTTCGAAGAAATTAAGAAACTCCTCTGAGAGGGCATGGCCGAAGGGTTAAAATAAAGGGATAAAATAAACCTTACAAGATATCCTCGATATCCATAGTGATCAAAGTCTGTCCTGATATGCCCAAGAAACAAATGAGAACAAGAAAAGTAAAGCAATAAAATCAACGGTTGAAAGTAAAAACAAAGGAAAAGAACAGGAAGAAGGAAAGATGGGGCATGGACAAAGAGAGGGGAGAGAAAAAGGAAAGAATAAAGGAAAGGGAAAGGGACAGAAGGCATGGGAGATGAGGCATAGGAATGGGAACAAAAGGAGAGAAAAGGCAACCCTGGATAGGACTGTGAAATCACCATGGTAGCACTTGGCAGTCCTGTGCTGTAGAGAACTGTGATAGGCATTGAGAAAACTAGGCACTGTGGACTTGCATTCCAGATCTACCATCATGGGGCTGTGTAGTCAGACAAGGATTCCTAACATCTCCATTCCTCATTCTGCTCCTGGAGCCATTGTGAATGGTTACTGTGAGGGTGAAAGAAATGGTTAGTTTAACATGACAAACATGTGGCTATTGGTGCATATACAGAACACACAGAAAATATTCAATGCATTTAAACAGTTTCAATTAAATCTGACATCATCATCATAGTTCTCCCACTTTCAAAGCAGTTGGGTCAAAGTCACTGAAGTTTTTTGTTTGGTTGGGCTTTTTGTGTGTTTGTTTGTTTTGTTCTCTTTTGTTTTTTGCTCTCAGTTAAACATCTTGGGGATGCCATTGATGAGATATTGAGAGCAATTGCAAGAGGATGAATGGAGAGATGGGGGTAAAGTATAAAGAAAACCATCAGGAACATGTGTGCAGTGTTTGCTGTAAACAGAGTGCTATGTGCAGCACTCTGTACATAGATTTAATCTTTGTCATAAACCAAAAGTTTATGGTATTATATAGCTATTTTTACTTCCATTTCACAAGCAAGGAAAAAGAAGTCTAGGGTAATAATTTTACAGAAATGTTTTTAAAATTTATTTTATTTATCTACCTATTCAGATTTGTAAGTATGTGTGAGTAATTGAAAGTGTGTGGGTATATGAATGTATGTGTGAGTGTGTGTATATGTGTGAAAGTTATGTATATTAGTGTGTGAGTTGTATGTGTGTGTGTGAGTGTGTGTGTGTATGTGTTTTGTATGTACAGACATATGTATGCATGGAACTGGTAGACTGTTCAGGTAGTTTTCCTCTGCCTATTCCTTTGATACAAGGGCTCTCTCTGAATTTGGGACATGTGTTTTCTTGGCTAGGCAAATCTAACCTAAAGGTTAGATTTCTTTCTTTCTCTGAATAGTTGGGTTAAATATCTTTTCTGGGAAGTTTGGCTTGTTACATGTATTCTGGGATCTGAACTCTGGTCCCCAACAAACACATTTAAGTTTTAGCCATGTCTCCAGTTCCTTGACAAAGTCCTTTTTGGCTTGAGCCTTTTATAGGTCCACATAAAGTTCTTCACTTCAAGGAACCCATTCTACAGAGTCAGTTTCCAAAAGGGCCACTCTAGATAGCCCAATATCTTTAGAAGAAGTGTAGATGAAGATGGATGATAATGTGTTTTCTTCATTTGGGGAAGAAAGAACCCGTTCTCCTTCCCCACACCTATTCCCTTCTATAAAAGAAATCAGCAGATTTGAAAGTAGATGTCTTTTCTTTCATTGTTCCCAGGGTAAGGAGAGTGATTTGAGACACCTAGAATGGCATTGATCTTCTTGGACATTGATGGGATTGTCTAAGAAAGGTAAGAGATATGTATATATTAGCAATTAAAATTCATACTACTTTTTCTATGCTTTTGCTTTTCAAGACTGTGTTGGTCTGCAGGATGAGAGTGAAGCACTAGACAGACTGGAGTGATTGTCCTTTTCTGTATGGACTTGCGTAAAATTCTGCATGTTGGAAAGTGACTTTCTCACCATGCCTCTCACAGTCCTCTGTCCTCATGTGCAGAGGTGACCAGTATTAAAGGTGCCAGTCTTCTAGGATTGAGTATATCAGTTTTATTTCCTAGGAAGCACTTTCTTAACCTGAGGCAAAAACTATTGCCTTTTACTTTCTTTTTCTAAAGTATTTCTCTACAAAAAAATTTGAAAAAATAAAATCATGTCAGCATTATTCTCTCATAGTAATATATGAAATTTTCTCATTTTCAAATGTCTTCTCTTGGGAGTTTGGGACTGTTTCTTATTTGGTCTTCCTTGTGCACCTGCCAATGAACAAATTCATGAAAAAGTAGCCAGGTGACAGTAATGGAAAGAAAGCCTCGGATGGTCAGCCAGGCTCCAGTTATGATGTGTGTTTTCATATAGCTTTGGATACTTGCTCTGCTTCTCAATTGCATTTATACCCAGCAATATACTCATATTTTCTGCTTGTAAACCTCTCACCTAGTTCAGCGATTGGGATTAAGCCTGTCCTTTGTGCCGAGGCTGTGAAAGATCGTGGTGTTTTGTGGATTCCAGGTGTTCTTTGGAACTACCACACAGGGTCATAGTTTCCATATGTGACTCCAACATATGGCTGTAATATTAGTTACTGATGATGATTCTGTTTCCTAAAAGCTTTTTTTTTTCTGGGTAATTTTATTAAGAATTCAAGCATACAGAAAAAAAGATACCTTGCCCCATTTACCAGGCAGAGGCAAGGCTCTGAGTGGAACAGCCCTTTGCAACCCAAATCTGCCGAAATGCGTTAGGTATGTTCAAGTCAGCAATAATGCAGTGGACTGTGCATGATGCTCACCAAGTATATCTCCCTTCTAAGGAGCGCATCCCCAGGAAAGGGAAAATAGGTGACCTGATACATAGAATACAGAACCTCAAGGTCCTTTGTAACTACTTTAGCAGGTCTAGATAAAGGACAGCTGTTCAAAGCTATGTATCAGAGCACCCATCATGTGCTTTTGACAGATGAAGAATAAAATCTCAGAGCTGTCCTTTTGAGTTATAATGGCCAAATTTTACGAGGAAGGAGACAAGATATGCATCAGTCCAAGACCCCAAAACTGATGGCCGGTGTTCAGTTCCCTACTACACCCTGTCCTGCCCCAGAGAAAAACTGGACAGTAAAATTTCAGTCTGGATTTAGAGATGCAGTTGGTGTCATGAAGCATAGAGCCCAAAGATAAACAGCAGGTATCAGGGGAAATGTATGACTGTATTTAATCCCAAACGATGGAGGTGTAATCAAAGCTCAGGTATCCCAGGACTAACATTTATGAATCTCTTGCTATACTCCAGGAGCTGCCCTCCATTTATACATAATATCTACTGTAGATGGAATAGATGCTAATGTCAATCTCTCCCGCTGATAAGCCAGTGCACAGAGTGTTCAATAAACTCACATTTGGGCAGTTAGGAACTTAGAGAGCAAGAATGTGAACAGGCAGATGGCTCAGAAATAATTTTCCAGCAACCACTCTGTATCACCTCTACAATTTCCAAGGATCTGGTTTGACTTTGGTCTTGAACGGATGAGGAAGATCCAAGACGATGCCCATCTACCCCTATTACACTTTAGGTCTACCTGTTTGTATTGTGTGTGTGGTCAGTATCTGTCAGCTAGGTTTACATAGAGCAACTGGTTAGAGAAAGCTTGATGAGTAGTTAGGAATTAACCATCAATGGCCAGTTGAAGGTATGGTGTGTTAAAGTTCTAAGTCGGGGAGGTTGTACTCTCTAAAGAGACTTTTCTTACTGAATGTTCTTCCCTTGAAATATCGGCAAGTTGTGTGTATACAAATTAGTTCTAGCAGACATTTTCAAGAGTAATGCACACTTGGTTCAGGAAAGAGCTGAGCCACATCTGTTTCTTGATGGCCTCTGATAGAGGATTCATCTGCTACAAGTTGCCAGCCCCCAGGGACCCACTGCCAAAAGACAGGAGCCTTGATTCAATCACCTCTTAACTTGGTACCAGGTACTTTCAACCTCTAATTGCTTTTCCTGGCTCTTTCTTTATGCGAGGCTGATGAGCCATCCCTCTTTCAACCCAAGGAAACAAAAGGCACCACAAAATTTCCCTTATAGCCCTACATTCAAAACAGAGTGCCCAGCTCCTAGAACACTGTGTGCAGCGTTTTCAAATTGCCTGATCAAGTCTGTGGGTATTGCAGCTTGTACACAAAACCCTAATAATAAGACTTGGGAAATAAAATCATGTTATACCAAGCACCACTTTTATAAATAAGGGATAGTAGCCTTCCCTTTCACTCTTTCACACCAGATCTCCTCCACTCAGAGTGCTAGCAAGCATTCTCTTTTTTTCCAGAATCATCAGCAAGGCACAGGCTGACAGGTGCTGTTATTGCTTCTGATCCCATTGGTCACATCATGTAACATCTTCACTCCTAAACTAATACGATGGATGTAGCTTGACAGGGCATAGCAAGGATGTGGTATAGCTTTCCGTGAGCTGCCTTAAGCTCCTGCCTCCCTCCCAACTTCTAGAGACTGTACATCATTCAACTTTAGGGCATGTTTATTGGTTAAAATAGGTTTAAGGGTAGGAGCTATTGCTAACTGCCCATTCCCGGGTTACATTATGTTACACACCTGTGGTCACTCTTGTCTTGTTACAAGGAAGTAGAGATAAAAACATGTGTTTAAATGATGGAGGTTATGGAGATCCCCAGGCAAGCACTGTTAATTCTTCATAGTTAATAAAATTCATTAATAGAATGATATGCAAAGTTAAGAGAATGTCAATTCCATTAATGTCATATCACCATTAAAGATATAGGGGATTGAACAATTCAGTTCTCTTCACCATCTCTTATCCTAGAGAAGCTGGGCTTGAACTGGTTCCCATATTTCAACAAATGGGAGCTAAGAGGAATTCAGTTCTCAGACTCAGTCCAGCTAGAAACAGTCAGGCAAGTTCTCATTTTAATAGCTTAATCTCATTGCATGGTGCTTTGTGATAGCCTGTGCTGGCTTTGATAGTGAAAACCACAGAGCCTGCTCATGATCCTCCAACAGTTCACAGTCTGGTAAAGGCACAAAAAGAAAAGGCAAGTGTATGGCGATACACATCTGTAACCTCAGCACAAAAAAATATGCTGAGACGCCGAGAACTCATTGGCAAGCCAGTCCTCTGCGGTATGGATAAGAATGTCAACCCCCGGCCTCCACACCGTGTGCAGATCTGCTATGTACCCATCTGCCCACATGAATGCATGCTTGTGCATATA
>JADRCD010221672.1:18822-54264 GCA_019843815.1 Montemys delectorum | reverse complement strand
GGCTGTCTAATGCATCCTCGCCAACCAGCTAGAGGAAATGGCTCACGAAGGTCCGATGGTTTTTCTGGACTCAGCCGGCAAACCAAGGGAACTAAGTGATCAAATCTGGCATCTCTTTTAGACCCTGCCAATCTTGTCCTCAGTCATCCGTCGACTCATTACCCAAGAAACCTGTGCACGGCACGAGGTTTTTGTGCCTTTTAGGGTAGCTGGGAGGAGAGTCCTACTATGACTGATGGAGAGGGAATAATTTCCAACACCCTTTTACTCAGAGCTTGCAGTTTCCTGTGGTTTATTAGCACGAAGCCCGGAAGGCGGAAAAGTCCTCAGAGTAGCGATCCACAAGGAGCTATCCAAACCTTTCGGACCCACAGCTTGCTACCCAGTTAAAGCACACACACAGTCTTGGCGTTGGGGAGTTGCAGCATACACCTGTTCACCAGGCTACTTAAGTCTGAGGTCCCCCTAGCAGGCTTCTGGGCCCCTCTCCTTCCAGAAGCAGGCGACTTTCTTCTGTGGAGAGGCTGTGGGGACCTAACTCAAGAGCTGGGTTTTGCTAGTGTAAACATGGCGTTGCAGCCTTGGAACTTGGGTTAATAAGGATGAGCTTCCAGCTGAATTCAGCTAGGGATTCAATGGAAGGGCGTGGAAACTGACCCCTGCCTCTTGCACATTGTCTTTAATTAAAACGTGACTTAAGTTTACAAGACAAAGCCCGCGGGTTACCATAGCAAATCTTACCTGCTATTTAAGAGCTTTCTTAGATAGGATCTCACCTTTGTTGTGTGCCCCTTAAAGATGAATACTACCCCGTCATTACCTTTCCCTCCAAGGTTTAAAGGACTCTCTAAAGCAAGGTCACAGTTACTACCAGAGGCTGTGTGTGTGTGTGTGTGTGTATGTGTGTATAATGATTGCTAAACAGGCAGCCACAAGGTCATAGTCATTACCTGGGTTTGCTTCTCTCTCTCTCTCTCTCTTTCTCTCTCTCTCTCTCTCTCTCTCTTTCCCCCCCCCCTCCTTTTCCCTCTCTCTCTCTCTCTCTTTCCCTCTCTCTCTCTCTCTCTTTCTCTCTCTCTCTCTCTCTGTGTGTGTGTGTGTGTGTAATAATTGCTAAGTGGGCAGCCATGAAGAATTCTTTTGCCATACAAATCTGAAAGTGATGGTTGAAGTTAGTGCATTATTATGACTCTTAACTGGCCTGGTATGAGTACCGTCTTGCAGATCTGGGGCTCCCACTGGGAGGGACGTATAACTTTTGCATAATAAATACCAGGAACATTATGAGACGTCTCTATCTATCGGTGAGGAGGCAGTGTCTTCAAGTTAGAGGGAAACCATGGTGTACTCCGTGGGCTGGAGCAGGAAGGGGATGCTGCAGGCTATAGCCAGGACAGCGTGGGCTTCAAGAGGGAGCTAAGACTCCTAAACCAACCTTCTGGTCAGTTGATCTCAGCTCTGTTCCCTGGCATGAGTATAGGTAGAACATCGATAAAGCAAGCAGTGTGGAGTATTTTTAGCACTGGCCTTTTATCTCAGCACCTGCTCCGACAGCTTGATCCCCATCAACTAAAAAGGAACAACAACCAAGACAAGCCCAGCGAGCGATCCTGGGGAGCAGGAGCCACCTCTTAAGCGCTCTGTTTTAGGGTACAAAGTGCTGGCTTGAAATGCAGAGTTTACAGTTCTTGTGATTGTTTTCATACTAGTCCCTGGCTATGAGTGACTAAATACCGTGAACGCTAAGAAACGCATCTGCATGCATTTTACTTTTACAGAAACAGCCTGTTTAAAATATTGATCGTTTCTTGAAACCTGCCAGCCTATTTTTGGTCCTCACAGCATTTAGATAGCAATACTTCATAATCACCTTGTTAGGCCTTTTATCCCAGTGTGATGTTGCTGCTACTGGTTCAGAGCAGCAAACCTAGTGAGCCCTGTAGTAAGAGGCCGGTTCACCACGGCTGGGCAGAGGTGCCTGCAGCTGGTGTTCACTTGGATTTATTTCAGTGTCAGGGGTCGAAGCCAGGACCATGCACAAGCCAGGCTAGTCCTGTACCACTGGGCTATCCCAGACCTCAGCTTCTTGGCTCTACTTGTTGAGCTTCGGTTGGGGAGATATTTTTGTCATCTCTAGAAGAATGGCTGAGAGACGGTGCCTCGGGATTAGAACCAGCCACGTTTTCTGTATCCCGTGTTTGGAATGTCACAGAGCTGTAGATGGGACAGAGCCTAGATACTGCCTCGTCTGCCTGTCCGCCCTTCCTCACAACTGTGCGGGTAAGGACTATTCTGGCAGCCTTCCTACATGTGGAGGGGCAGAACTGAGGAGATCTAGGCTGTGCTCTTTAGAGTGCAAGAAGGAGATTTCCCAGTGGAGATGAAACAAAATGTTATATCAACAGGAATAGCATCCATATTGGCCAGCAGCCACGCAAACAGAACGACAGGGCAGACAAGAACACAAGTACATTCAAGAAGTCCGGAGCTTTTTGCCTTTGCAGGACTGGATGCGGGGTGGGTATTGGGGGGCGAGGGGGGTATGCATGTATACATCCTCAGGGATCCATCCCTGGGCCTCTTTCACAGGCCTGTGCACCCCAAGATTCAACAAAGGAAGGACAGTCTCCGCTGTAAGGTTAACGAGCCAAGAAGAGTTCTTTCACAAATAGTTCCCAGACTTGTCAAAATGGGTGGGTAGATTGGGGTCCAGGCAGCAGGTGGGAATGTTTTATTCATTCCATGAAGATTTAGTGGACATAGTTGTCGAATACTGGGGATAGATGGAAACAAGACAGTAAGTTTGTTGTGTGACTCTTCCTGGGGACATGATAGGCCTGATACTGTTATCAGATATCTGGCTGGAGGCTATTCCAGTCTATGAGTTTATAGGTGCATAGATTAGGAGTTAATGACAAGAGCTTAAGTCACCCCCAAATAGCTGCCTCATCCAAGGCCCACCCCACCCTGGGTGATTGTGGGAAAACTGCTTCTCTAAGTCCCACCCCAGTCTTCCATGTGCAGCAGGGCAGGCTGCTCACAGCTGGGCAGGTGATTGAGTGGCTGGAAGTGCAGGTGAGGGTCCAATGCCTTCACATTCCTTCCTGGGATGGGAGGTTAGCAGACTGGATCTTCTGAGGGTCTGAGGGATGACCACAGCTGCTCTGACTGTGGCACCAATGGCTGTGCGATGCCTGGAAGATGGAGCTCTGGAAGCAAGGCACTCTGGTTCAAATCCTGGTCACTGCTGTTGCTCATATCCTACAGCAGTGACTGGCCTCATTGGCTCCCTAGGCCTCTCAGTATATTAGACAATAAAACACTTTAGAGGCGTTTACTGGGAACTAGTTTAACTTTCTCAGGTTGATTTTGAATAGCATAAGAAGGAGAGACGATAAGTACCTGTGCTTTGGATTGTTAGGAGTCAGCAGGAATGATTAATACCCACATCTGATGGTTTTTTTTTTTTCCTCCTGCATGTGCCAACCATCATTTAAAATCCTATTGGTGGGCTCAAAAGATTGTTCAGCAGGGAAAAGAGCTTGTAGGGCAAGTCTGACAGCCTGAACCAAACCCACAGTGGAAAGAAAAAAACAGCTTTTAAAAGTTGTGATGCTGCACGCCTTTAATGCCAGCACTTGGGAGGCAGAGGCAGGTGGATTTCTGAGTTTGAGGCCAGCCTGGTCTACACAGTGAGTTCCAGGACAGGCAGGGCTGCACAGAGAAACCCTGTCTCGAAAAACCAAAAAAAAAAAAAAAAAAAGTTGTACTCTAGGCTCCATATGCACTCTGTGGTTTACATACACACACACAGAGACACACACAGACACACAGACACACACAAAGAGACACACAGACACACACAAAGAGATACACACAGACACAAAGAGACACACACAGAGACTCACACAGACACACAGAGAGATATACACAGACACACTCATTAAGACACAGAGACACACAGACACACACACACACAGACAGATACACACAGACACACACACACACAGACACACACAGAGACATATAGATACACAGAGACACAGATACCCTCACAGACACCCACACAGACACACAGACACTTAGACACACAGAGAGACAAATACACACAGGCATATAAACAGAAGAAGATACACAGATACACACATACACAGACATATGGGCATACACACAGAGAGACACCTACAAACACCCTTACAGATACATGGACAGACACAGTGATACACAGAGACATACACAAACACACATAGACACAGATACTCACACACACACATATACACACATAGAGGCACAGAGACACATGGACATACAGACATAAACACAGAGACATACACAGAGACATATATACACACATAGACCCAGACACTCTCTCTCACAGAGACACACACAGATATACACATAGAGACACACACACACAGACACACAGACACATGAACATACACACATAGAAACACACACAGATACCCTCACGGACACACAGACACACAGAGAAACATATAGACACAGACTCTCTCTCTCTCTCTCTCTCTCTCTCTCTCTCTCTATCTCTCTCTCTCACACACACACACACACACACACACACACACACATACACACACACAGAAAAACACATACCCTATTGGCTTTGCTGCTCTTTCTGTTCATGGCAGGATCATGCTCTTCCACAACACTTTTGACGGTTGCTCAAGTCTACAGGCGCCTGTTGTCAGAAAGCTGCTGAAGCAAATAGTAGATCTGCCTTAGGAATGCTGGCAGTCTGAGGTGCCAGGAATCTACAAAATATTACTGTAGATGGGCCCGTTCTCAGCAGAACATATGCTTTACTGTTTGGGAGCCTATAGCTAACAATCATAGGTGCCAGTGAGACTGTGCACATCAACAGGAGCAAGCGCAGCACATCTTGGTACAGATTCGTGTACATGTGTAACGTACAGACTGCTAAGTCAGCTGTGTTTTTGTATAGTGTTAAGATGGCTCAGGTTGTTGATATAATTAGTTAGCAAACAGGATAGGCACTGTGTATAATGTTGTCTCCTCACAGACATGTTGAGCTGTGGCAATGTTTGTGAAACAGAAAACAGGTTAAAATGTGTGTTTTTGGGAGTGGAGCTTATCTGAGCACTGACCTATGTCTGTTTCTCCTCATAGCCAGTGCAAGGGCAACCTTCAGCTGTCTTCCTCTGAAAGTGTTAAAGACGTGACCGTAGTGACTGATGCTAGCTAGGAACTAAGAGCCTGAAGTCTTACGATACAGTCAAGGCAATAAAGCTCCCCCCCCCCCCAATTCTGTAGCTTTAATAAGATCTGCTCATCTTAGTCACTCATTTCAAAACAGCACATGCGTTTGGAAAATGCCGTGGGAAATGGTACCATTGGCTTTCTTCTTAAGATACCAGGTCTTCACTCTGGTGCCTTACATGTAATTATATATGATAAATATACATATATATTCATTTGAAAGGTTTTTATTCTTATAGAGTGGCTTAATACAATAATCGAAAAGCACACAAAGTGACTTTGTGTAGCTTGAATCCAGATACACACACACACACACACACACACACACACACACACGTACACATGCACACGCACACGCACGCACACACGCACACACACGCACACACACACGCACACGCACGCACACACGCGCGCACACACGCGCACACACACACACACACGCACACACGTGCACACACACGCGCACACACACACGCGCACACACACACACGCACACACACGCACACACACACACACACACGCGCACACACACACACAGAGACACATGGGCATACAGACATACACAGACACACAGAGACATCTGTGCGCCATCATTGCCTGTGCTGGGAAATAATCAGCCAGCGGTGGTCCACAGACCCCCAAGAGCCTTCCTGACCCCAGCTCCCCTCCCTCTCTTATAGTGAGCCCAGAGCCTTCCTGACCTCAGCTTTGCTGCCCCCTCCCACAGAGAACTGTCTTCTGATTTTATGGTCAGCCTTTCTTACCATCCTTCATGTTTCACCGCTCTGGGAAACATGACTGGGACCACGCACCCCATTATAATTGGGTGTCCCACTCGTGGGCTGCAGAACGCATCTTCTTTTGTCAGCTTTTGATCCCTCTGGCATTGCCTTCTTGCCCATTCTCTTTCCTCGCTGCTTAACGCTTCATAGTGTGGCCACATTTTTATGTACCTGCTCTGACGTTGAGGGACATGTGGGTTTCCAGCTTGGGACTGACTTCTTGTACCTGCCTTTGGGACATGGGACGCATATTTCTCTTGGGGATACACCCAGCAAGTGTATACTTCACTATGACAGATGTGACCAGACAGTTGTGTAAAGAGTTTGCGTCAGTTCATACACCTTTGCCCCTGCAGTGGATGAGAGTCCCACTGCTCCGAGTTTGGCATTTTCTGCTTTTTTTTTTTTTTTCTCAAAAAGTCTAGTAACGAACGTCTGGGGTCATCTGGGGTTGTTTTCCAGTGAGCACATGACCAAAATGAAATGAAAACAAACCTTGTTCATGGCCTGTGGGACGCTCCAGTGTGGAGTGCTGTTTAAACATTCTCATGTGCGTGTCCCCGCTTGGCTGCGAGTGACGTGGAAACTTCACCCTAGAGGTTATAGGTGAAGAGCACAGGCAAGGCTGTCATGTTTGTTTGTTTGTTTTGGGTTTTTTTTTTTAATGTGTGTGTTTAGGACATTCATTTTCTTGTATTGAGAAGCATTAAACCCAGGGAACAGAGATTACATAAGCACTGGAGCCGGAAGGGTGAAGGAAGTAGGGGGCATGTCATTTGTCTTTTACTGAAAGAAATGGTGGGAAGTGACTGAGGGAGGGTTCAGACTCAGTGGAGGAAGCAAAAAAGAAAAAAAAAAAAACTAGCCAGAGAGGGAGGGAGATGCCCAGTAAAGTGATCACCGTACAAGCCGAGGACCTGATGTCAGTCCCCAACACCAGCATGAAAGCGTGGCACAGTGGAGTGTGCTTGTAATCCCACTGACGGCAAATGTTGGAGGTTCCTGGGTCTTGCTGGCTAATTGGTGTACACGCTGTGCACATGCACATGCATGTGTACACGGTAATCAAAAGAAAATCGGAATCCAAAGGCTAGCCAGCGACTCAGTTTAATAAGTGGTGAACTTCCCATGGGCTGAGTTCTGTCCCCGAGAATTCCCACATAAGGGAGAGCTTTGCACCTCTGGGTCTCACTGAAGAAGCCACGATGAAACCTGACGGGAAGCGTGAATCTCTCCAAAGGTCTAAAAGATGTTCTACAGAGTCAAACATTGACTACCTACTTCCTCCCCAGCACACACCTCACCCAGTACCATTCTTGGCTTTTGTAACTGTGTCTTTTTCCATCTGGATGTAGGATGGCCAGATCGTGTTAGGCCACTGAAAAAGATGGCAGAAAGTGGGAAGCTTTGTGTCTGTGGGGTTGTAGCTTCCTTCGGGGTGCTCGTGTCCTGATGTGATTCTTCAGTGAACCTCAGATCTGGAATTTTGAGGTGGTTGTCTGTGGTAGCAGCAGAGAGCTGCCTTCTGAGCCCCGGCGTCTCTGGGCTCTTAGGGCTGCCACTGTAACACTGTAACAATCAAATGTGTATATTAGCGACAAGCCCTTTGAGCCTTTCTGATTGGGTGCCACTGAATCACACCAGTCGTCAGTTGTCTTACACTAGGGATGATTCACTACATAAAATTAAATAACAGCTCTTTTGAATAGCACCCTGTCGCCTAAAACTGATGAACTTGAAACAAGCTGAGTCAATCCACCATTATCAATGAAATTAGTAAGAAGGAGTATTGGAGGCCAGCAGTTCCCACAACTCTATGTGGCTGCGCAGTGGCATCAGGTATCCATTGTTTTGTTTTGGGACAGGGTCTTGTTACACACTTACCATGTCAGCAGTCATCCGGTGCAGGTGCTCGTGTAGGAAGAGCAGACCTCTGTACCGTCTGTCTCTGCTCGAAGCTGGTGTGCTGGGTGTGCTGGAGTCTGTGTGGCCAAGTCATAAGACATTAGCGGACTTCACATCCGTGCCTTAACTTTGCTGTGCATTAAGAGTTACTTAGGGGCTGGAGAGGTGGCTCAGCGGTTAAGAGCACTGACTGCTCTTCCAGAGGTCCTGAGTTCAATTCCCAGCAACCACATGGTGGCTCACAACCATCTGTAATGGAATCTGAAGCCCTCTTCTGATGTGTCTGAAGACAGCTACAATGTACTCATTCATATATATGAATATATATATATATATATATATATATATATATATAATTCTTTTAAAAAAGTTACTAAGAAAAAAACATTTTAGACCAGAACTTCACTTGTAAGACTGTATTTCAGTTAACTGTGTGTGCACAGAAGTCTGTTTTTTTGAGACAGGGTTTCTCTGTATAGCCCTGGCTGTCCTGGAACTCACTCTACATAAGTCTTTATATATAAAAAAAGATTTATTTATTATTATACATAAGAACACTGTAGCTGTCTTCAGACACACCAGAAGAGGGCGTCAGATCTCATTATAGATGGTTGTGAGCCACCATGTGGTTGCTGGGATTTGAACTTAGGACCTTTGGAAGAGCAGTCAGTGCTCTTAACCGCTGAGCCATCTCACTAAGCCAAGTCTTTACATTTTATTACATTTATTTGTGTTTGTGTGTATGTGTGTATGTGTGTGTGTGTGTGCGCGCGTGCGTGTGCATCCATGAGTGTGCTGTGGTGTACACTAGGAGATGAGAGGACAACTTTTGAGAGTTGGTTCTCTCCTTCTACCATGTGGGTTCCAGGGATCAGAGTCAGGCCGTCAGCCTTGGTGGCACGTGCGTTTCCTCACAGAGCCAGCCCACCTGCATAGCCGATTGTGGTTTAAAGTTTTTAGTTTACTTTCTCTTCCTTGAGCGTCACTGAGACTTTATAGAATTTAGCACAGCTATCCTGAAGGAGGCTTGGGCCAGGGGCCTGTGCATGTTCTGTCTGGATGGATAGGAGGACTCTCTCCTTGTTTTCCTAGCCTATTCAAGGAGGCTGGCCTGTGTAGATCGCAGCTGCTGGCTCTGCTGGCTTCATCTTCCGCAGTGCTCCACGTGAGATAGGAGAGACTGGCTCGCTAGGCTGTTTCCCCTGGCTAATGAATGATTCCATCTCTAGCTCACTGTCCTTGAGTTCCTGGGGGCCTGAGAAAACCGTAGAGATATGTACAGAGTTGGGGTGTGCGCTTCTCTTACTCACTCCTGGTTTGTCGGCTTCACCTTGGGAGTTGGCAAATGCTGTAAACCTCTTTTCCCTCCCGAGGGTCATCTTAGGGGCTGCCTGCTCTCTCCGTGTCACCCCGCATCCTTACCAAATGCTTCCTAAACAGCTTTCGTGTTCCCTGTTGAGTGGCTCAGTGTTCTTGGTGAGACTGGCCCAAAGATCCAGTGACTTGTTCTGTGGCTAAATCAGTTTCTCAGCCTTTGTACAAAGCAATGTGTGCTGTGTAGGTGAGCTTGGTGAGAGGTATGTACCCAGGCCCCCATTTGTATGTACAAACATGGCGGTGTTTGGCCGATGAAGGCTCCATGTACTGGCTTGACGAAGTACTTTCATGGTCTTGCCCATATTTATATATGTATAAATATATATTCAGTTTTATAACCTCACATGTCAAAAGACAGCATAAATGGTAAGTTTATCACAGTCACCAGATGCTTACTAACCTGAGTTATAGTCACCTATGGCGATTATTAGGCATTATCCACACTGTGGACCAACACTCTTTCTCACCTGCATGCCGAAGATTTTATATGCACCTCCTTTGATCTTCCTTATGATTCTGTTCTGTGGGAGCGATCATTATTCCCATTTACAAGCGTGTAGAGTGAGGTTTGAAGGGATGACTTGGGTCTTTCTACTTGCTGACTAGCTCGTAACTTAATTTCCTGACTATCCTGAGTCACGCCATGTGGCTGGTTACCTGGTCCTCAGTTTCGTGCGACTGTCTTCTTCTGTGTCTGAGGCACTGGATCTCACCCACGTCTAAAACTCTGTTCCCAGAAATTCCCACCTCCCTGTTTCCTGCCTGAGTGAATAGGCCAACAGCATTTTATTGACAGGTGGTGCTTCTATACAGTACAACAGATTCTCTCTACAGATGACCTAAAGCAACATGGGTTAGTTTCCAGCAGTAGACTTTTTAGAAGCTTAGGAAGCAAATTCTCCTGTCTCATCCCCTATATAGTGTGATGGTTGGTTCTAGTTGTCAACTTGACATACCCTAGAATCATCTGGGAAGAGGGCTGAGTGAGGGATTGTCTAGATTAGGTTGATCTCTGGGCATGTCTGTGGTAGATTGTATCTGCTGTCGAGGTGAGGCTGGGTCTGTGGTAGATTGTCTCTGTTCTCAAGGTGAGGCTGGGTCTGTGGTAGATTGTCTGTTATCAAAGTGAGTCTGGGTCTGTGGTAGATTGTCTCTGTTCTCAAAGTGAGGCTGGGTCTGAGGTAGATTGTCTCTGTTATCAAGGTGAGGCTGGGTCTGTGGTAGATTGTCCCTGCTGTTGAGGTGAGGCTGGGTCTGTGGTATGTTTTTATTGCTGAGGTAAGGCAATTCAGCTTCAAAGTGGGCATCACTTTTCCCTGGGTTTGGGCCCTGCACTGTGTCAGAGAAAGCTAGCTGAGGTGTGTGTGCATTCATTTCTCTCCTCTATGGTGAGAGTGAGGTGATCATCTGTCTCAACCTTCTGCTCCTGTGACTCCCCTACTGTGAGGGGCTGCAACCCTGGGGTGTTTTATTACAGTAACACTCAGGAACCAGAAGCTCTGTGGCTGGGGCCCAGTTTCCCGTGCTTCAATGAATCCTCTAGACAAGTCCGACAGGGGTGATAGTTGGAGAGCCCGGCTTTTGTGACAGCTCCATCCATTTCTTCATGCCTGAGGTAAACGTGTGACTCCCAGGCATGTGTGCTGGAGTGAGAGTGGATGCTTCCAGTCAGTTGGCTTTCAGTCAATGTCTTAAGTCCTGCCCACATTTTATTCCTGTCTCTGAGTAGTATGGGTTTCTCCTGGGACCTACTCATCAACTCTGACTGTGTGTCTCCCAGCTGGTGTCCTTGGAATTGTATCCCTGGCTTCCTCTGTTTAACCCAGTTCTCTCTATTTCCTTTCACCTTGACCAAGCTTCAGATCCCCTATCTGAAGGTGACTCTCTTCTCTCTCTTTTTTTTTTCCTAACTTTTCAGTCATCATTTGAGAATGAAGAGATTGGTGTGTCCGCCATTTTGAAATGGTAACATGCTTTTCCTAGAAAGAGGCGGTCCTAGATTTTAGTCTCCTGTCAGGAGAAAACTACACAGTGTTCTTTGCCAGCAGCTTGACCACACAGGGGTTCAACCATACCCCACCACCTTGAGTTACTTTTCTTCTCGTTTTTGAATTTAATGTCTCTCCCCACCAACTTCTCACCCCTTTCCTACCACTTGCCATGCTCTTTCTGTGCCTCTCTGAAGAGTGGAAAAGAGGGTGGTCGTCATCTTGTCCATCACAGAGAGTCATGGCTGACAGCTCTATGACATAAGAAATGGTTACAAGAGAAACTCATGATAGATTCATGTACAGGTATACATGGGGTCCACACAAGACATGAGACTCAAAGGACTGGATGGTAGAAACTATGGGTTTTGCTTTTGTTTTTGTTTTTTGTTTTTTTGTTTTTGTTTTTGTGGAGAGGGGAGTGTGGGAGAGGACTATTGATAATTTCAGAGGGGTACTCTATTTTTTTACATTTATTTTAATGTGTGTGGGTGCACATGCACACCATAGCATGTCTGTGGAGGCCAGGAAACAACGATGGGAATCTATACTTTCCTTCTACCATCTGAGTTCTATGGCTCAAACTCAGGTCATCGTTCCTGGTGATGAGCATTGTCACACTGATCCATCTTGCTGGCTCTGTAATAAATAACTTATGGGGTAGTAAATGAGTTTTGGAGAACATAAATATATCCAGAGACCAAATAGTGGCCAGAGAAGCAGTTCCCCTGCCTCTAGGTACACTTTGGTTTTCAATCTCTTTCCCTGTGATGTTTAATCTTCCATGGTTAATGAAATTCCAGTAAGAAGATTTGAAGGCGATTGCGTTCCTTGTTGTGAAATCCAGTCTCCAGGCACATAAGTCATTTATTGCTAGAGAAAGCCCCTTCTTGCTCTAAAGATGAGAAAGGATCACCAATGATTGACTGGGGATCTGGGGGAGGGCTGTAGAGGGCCAGAGATGCTTTGGTTCTGAGGCCTTCTTAGGTCCACATTCAGGGACCGCATCCTCAATCTTCCTCTCTGTCCTAAGTTTCCCCAGGACCCACTCCAAAAGTCTTGACTCATGGCTAGGTCTCACTCTGGGGAGCCTGCTCTGTTGATCATGCTCTTGTATCTGTGGTTGACTTGTTTTCACACCTCAGGCCTAGGTCCCCCATCTGCCCCCTCTGTACTTTCTTTCCCCCTCCATCTGCCTCCCGACTCTGCCTCCCACCCACTGTTGATGGCTATCTCCATTTTGTCCGTCCTATCTCCATTTGTCTGTCTGTCTCACTGCTTTCCTGCCACTGTCTGCTAATCTGTCTTCATGCTCTCAGTTGTGTTGTCGGTCTGTCCGTGTTTGCTGTCTGTGTTGTGGTCCCTGCGTCTATCTTTTGAGTGCTCCCTCATGTGGCCTGGGCCTTTGCTTCTCTGTACCATGAGTTTCTCAGCAGCATGAGTATGGCCAATTAAAGTCTGTACTCGGCTCATAGGCCACTCAGACAAATGTCTCAGTTTCTGTTCTCAAAAGAACATCTAGTAGGACTGACTAGCCCTAGTAGTGGCTTGTTTGGTCCTGGTTTTTCTTCTCTACCTGAAGCGCTTATGGGAGAAGTAGGATTTGGAGTTACATGATATGCAGAAGTGGACAGATAGAGCTAGATGTAGCTATCAGACGTACAGTATATCCCCTGTGCGTCCATCAGGCCTGGGACAAACCAGACTGTTTTAGTGTGGGGTTTACATTGCAGTGAAGAGACACCATGACCAAAGCGGCTCTTATAAAGGACAACATTTAATTGGGGCTGGCTTACAGTTTCAGTGGTTCAGTCCATTATCATCATAGTGGGAGTGCGATATTTGTTATTCAGGCAGATGCAGTGCTGGAGAACGAACTGAGAGTTCTATATCTTGATCCAAGGGAAGCCAGAGGAGGCTGGCTCTTCCACAGACAGCCAGGAGGAGGGTCTCTTCCACACTGGGCAGAGCTCCAAAGCCCACCATCACAGTGACGCACTTCCTCCAACAAGGCCACACCTTATGAGTAGTGACTTCTTATGGGCCAAGCACATTCAAACCACCATATATGCCCCCCCCCAAAAAAAACTTGTCTTATTATAAACAGATTTTCTGAAATCCTTCTGTCCGTTCTGATGTGATGCTGTGTCCCTACTAAGAACTCTAAGTAACACACATGATAGGAAAGCGAAAACTAGCGTCCTTCCTTCCTTCCCTCTATGGGCAGAAAGATTGCTTGGTGGTTAAGAGCATTTGTTCAGAAGAAGGCATTGGATTCACTGGAACTGGGGTTACAAAGAGTTGTGGGTTACCACGTGAGTGCTGGGACTGGAAACCTGATCCTCTGTGGGTACCAGTCACACAAGCATGACACATACATACCTGTGAGAAAAACAGACAATTGAAAGAAGCTAATCTAAAAAAAAAGTAAAGTCAGGTGTGACTTTACTAGAGTAATCATCCCCAGTGTGCTCACTCACTGTTTTCTCTCTCTCTCCCTCTCTCTCTCTCTCTCTCTCTCTCTCTCTCTCTCTCTCTCTCCCTCTCCCTGTGGGTGGGGTTGGGGGTTGCTGAGCCAGGAGGATTTCTGTAAAGTCAAGTCTAGTGTGAACTTGTAGGGGCATAGTAAGTTCCAAGCCAGCCTAAACTGTACGGTAGCATGGAGGCTAAGAGCGGCCTGGGGTACAGAGACAGACTGTCTCAAAACTCAAACTAAACAAACATAACCATACAACCCCCCCCCCCCACAAAAAACCCCTCCAAAAACCAAAAGCAAAAACAAAAACAAAACTCAAAACCAAACCAAACAACAACAACAACAACAAAACCCCTAATTCCTGGTAGATTTTACATAGGTTCAAGAAAACAAAACTGTTATTTTCTGGTCTTTGTATAGGACTTGCTACATAATTCTTGTTCTTGTCATTTGTTGCTTTTTCTGCGGTTTCATTCTCAGAGAGAGAGAGAGAGAGAGAGAGAGAGAGAGAGAGAGAGAGAGAGAGAGAGAGAGAGAGAGAGAGAGAGACAAATGTTTTTTTTTTTTACTCACCCCCCCCCACCTCCGCCCCAGGCACACTGATGCCCTCTGCAGTCTGTACCACTGCGGAGCGTCAAGTGCTCCTTTCCACACAAGAGGTGAGTTACCGGACGTGTACTGTGCAGTAGTTACTGTCCTTTAATGACCAGTGTTGGCAGGGACCAATGGACCCGCTCACAGCAAGTGCGGCGTGTGGCTTTTATCTCTGTAATTACCCACACAGAGTCGCTTCTCTGTACCATTGCTTTAGTGAGTTTCTCCTTTGTTACGTGCGGTAATTATGACGAAAAGCAATTTTCTAATAATTTCTTTTTAGAATGTCTCTGTGTTATGCTTTATGGGCAAATGGTAGGTTTGGGAGGATTGTAACATTGTTACTGCCGCAGAAGAGCTGGGCTCAGACCTCTCCGTTTGTAGAAACTCCTTGTGATGAGGGCGGGAAGGCTTTCCAACTTTTGGAGAATGTTGATTTTTTTTGTTAGAGAACTGGAGGGGAGCTAAGGGCTGAGGAAGGTTGAAATTAGGAACCCTCACATTTAACCATGAGCAGTCTTGTGACCGTAGATGTTCCCTGAGGAGGAGGGCATGGGGAGGAAGCAGTACAATCATAAACGACCTGGAGACCCCCCTCTCCCCCCAAACAAGAGCCATTGAACAAATCATGCCAAGGCAGCCAGGCTGAGCCCGAATATTTACTGAGGAATGCAGGGTGGGCTCGGTCAGTTCAGAGAGTGATCCAGGAGGCGAGTTTGGTCCTTGTGTAGGCAGGTGGCTGACAGGAAATCCTTCTGTGTGCATGGGTGCACACACAGGGAAATAACTGTTTACACAGTATGCACATTGTTAGGCATTAACTGCGCCTAGAGGTGACTGCAGCATCTGGGAGAGTGGAGGACATGTAGATGTGACACACAAATACTACCCTGTTTTAAAGGCCTCACACATCTGCCCATTTTAATACTCTGGGGGAGAAGCCAGTTACAAATTGGGGTGTATGTGTGTGTGTGTGTGTGTGTGCATTTGCACAAATATATGTAAATACAACTTGTGAACTCCAGTTTTGTGGGTGGTACACAATACAGTTGCAAGATGGATTTCTCTGCACTGGACAACCAATAAGAGGGCTCATCCCTGGGAGAGGCTAAGTCAGAACTAACTTGTAGTTCTTTGTCTAGGGGGTGGGACCCTGGAAAATTTCCCCTTCCCCATTAGCATAGCTATTGACATTGCTATATTTCCAGTCTTGTTTGTGCAGACATTTCTAGCAGAGACTTTCACAGCAGACTTCCTGGTATTCTGGCTTTTTCAATCTCTCCATCCCCACCCCTCCTGAGCTGTTCCCTGAGCCATAGATGAGGGAGCTGTGACACAGATGTGTCCGTCGGCGCTGGGCTCCTCACTGTCTATTCCTCTCTGCACTGTGCCCAGTTGTCGTTTTCTGTGGTGGTTTCCATTTGCTTCAAAGAGAAGCTTCTTTGATGAGCGGTGGTAGCTACGCTTCCCTGTGAGTATAAGGGTATGATTTAGAATGTAGTTAGGATTTATGTGTGTCTAGCAAAGCGACAACAGTTGATTCATGACCTCCCTAGCCCCAGGAAGCTGGCTAGGTTTTCAGCACCAGGCATGATCTCCCTCCGGGTGAGTGGGCCTGAGAGCTGTTGGTTACCACCTCCATGTGTGTGTCACATATGGCACCTTTGTGCGTGGTTCTAAAGCTAGCATGCAAAGTAATGAATTCCATTCTGACTTTTTTATTCACATGAGTTTATTCTAATTCATCCCTTTCCTCATAATCTTACCCCTTCTTGCTGAAATCCTTCCTCCCCACAGACAGCCCCCACTTCTGCTTGTGTGCCTTGTGTGCTCCACTGCTCCCTTTACCCTCCTCCTCTTCCTTCCTTTTCATCATCCCCCTTTGTACCTTACCACACACATACATGCTCACACATACACAGACATACACATACACACATACACATACATACATACATATACACATGCATATACACATATACACATACATACTCATATATGCACACACATGCATATACACACATACATATGCACACATACACATGCATATACACACATACACATACATACACACATGCATATACACATATACATATACACACATACATACACATACACACATATACACACATGCATACTCATATACACACACATATACATACACAAGCATATATCGTCATCTACACACACATATACACCTACACACTCATACATATTCATGTACACACACATACACACAAACACACATATACACAAATATACACACATATACACATACATATGTATACACATACACGCATATACATACACACATACACACAGACATACATACACATACACACATGAACATACACACACCCACACACTCACCACTTAAATATAGAGTCAACATTTGAGAGAAAGCACGCACTATTTGAATGTTTGCATCTGGGTTAGCTTAACACAATGATCTCCAGTTCCATTCACCTTTCTACAGATGTCATGATTTAAATTTTATTTGCAGCTACATAAAGTTCCATACACATTTCTTTACCCCTCCATCTGCTAATAGACAGCTAGGTTGACTTCCTATCTTGGCTATTATGAATGTGTGTAGGTCAGAGGACAACTTGCAGAAGTTGCCTTTCTCCTTCTACCATGTAGTTCCTGGAGATCGAACTGATGTTGTCAGGCTTGGCTGCAAGCATCCTTACCCACTGAGCCATGTTGCTCACCTTCAAAGCCATTTTGATTTGCATTTTGGCAGGATGACTTTTATTCCTTAATTTTTGGTTGGTTTTTATCATAGAGAAGATTTCTTGGCTCCGTGTGTAGTGTCAGGACTTCTCTTTGGCTAGCTGGCCTCTGTTTTAGAGTCTCCAGTGGTATAGCTGAACTTCTCACATGACTGTTCTGGGCTCTCCAGGTGGCAGAAGCAGATACTTCTCAAAACTAGACACTGAGACATAGGACTGAGGTTGGCCCAGCAGCAGCTTTACTGCAGAAGATGCATGTGCTAGAACCAACGGAGTCCAGGGAAGAAGTATACAGAATAACGGAGACAAGGATGCAGACTCTGGGGACTGCCGGGGTCATCTTAGCTGTCTAGA
This sequence comes from Montemys delectorum, assembly GCA_019843815.1. Classification (NCBI taxonomy): domain Eukaryota; kingdom Metazoa; phylum Chordata; class Mammalia; order Rodentia; family Muridae; genus Montemys; species Montemys delectorum. The sequence goes on along the minus strand of JADRCD010221672.1, from coordinate 36,815 downwards.
GCGTGTCTAGACGTGATCCTGCTGGCCCACGAAGCAGCGGCCTTGAGACACATAAGAGGCTATTCTTGTTCTTAAAGAAGCAAGAAAGTCAAAAGGACTCTTCCATTGATAGAAGAGGACAGAGGGGCTCACACTGCCCCTGCTCTGCAGGTATTTGTGGAGAGTCTCTCCAGTGAGGTCAGGCAGTGCCAGAGTGACTCCCTTCAGCAGCCGCAGCTCCAGCTGCAGGAGCCACGCGTGCGCCTTCCTCTGTGCTGCCCCTGCCCGAGCCTCGGCGGCCCCCGATCCAGCCCCGTGCGTGCAGCCTAGTGCGTGCACTAGGGCTCTGGTCCTTGCTAACATGTCAGAGTCCATTTTGCTTTCATGTCTTCCGGGCTTTCACTGAAAGGAGCTGTTAGAGTAGACTGTAGAGCTTGGTCGCTCCATTTGGCTTCCCACAGTATCTTGACTTTGGCTTCTAGACCATGAGTGATTGTCCTTCTTCTAGAGAGTGGCAGACCAGAGTGGCAGGGCCTATCACAAGAAGGCTGCGAGTACTACTTAGCCCAAGTTCTGTGTTCATTCTTTCCACACTGAGGCAGAGGTAACTGTGGGACCAAGATGCAGAGCCGAGTCTTCACAAGAGTAGGGCCATCACAGAGCAATGGAGTCTTCATGGAGCGGGGTCTTCACGTGCATGCACCTGTGTGTGTGTGAGTGTGTGTGTGTGTGTGTGTGTGTGTGTGTGTGCGCGCACGCATAAAGACATACACACTCTCCTACACGCACTCACACACATAAACACTCTGTCACACACATGCATATAACACTCGATGCACGTACAGACAGACACACAGTGTCACACAATTGCATACACACACACACTCTCTCTCTCACACACACATGCTTATGCACACGCAGCAGAACTTGCAACTGTATTGCAAGCTGTGTTTCTAGAGAGCCTGTGCATGTTTGTGATGCTTAACTTTATGAGCCCACTTGACTGGGATTTAAATCACCCAGATATTGGGTATCCAGGATATTTTTGGATGAACTTAACAATTCTGTATGAATTTTAAGATTATATTTTTGTGAAAATGCCGTTGGAAGTTTGATTGGGATTGCATTGAATCTGCAGGTCACTTAAATAATATGAGTTCTTCGAGCCCGTGCACCCTAGTGTCTTCCCATTGATTTGTGTGGGAGGCGATGTCTTTTTGATGCTCTGTTCAAGTAGTGGGTTGCTCTCCTGATGAAGTTTTGCTTGGCTCCAAGTTTTATTTTTTCCCATTTGCTGAGTTGACACACAGCACACCCTAGAGTCGCTTGGCTTTGGTTATGATGAGAGTGCCTGTGCTGTTGTTACCTTCCAGTTGCTCTCTTATTTGCCAAATACAGCCACCAGGAGGGCTGAAGAGCTCTTATCTTACTGAGCAGGGCTGCTGCCATGGAATATTGCCCACACTAGCATTTATCTTTGCTTTTGTTTTTTTAGATTCTGACTTCTGAAGCCTATCTGTTCTATCGTAGACAGATGTCTAGACTCTCCTGTGTTAGGAGTTATTTTGGGGGAAATGGGTCTTTTGGGGTTTGAGTTAGTTTAGTCCTAGTTAGGTTTCTATTGTGATAAACACTTATACTGACTGGTTTTGTGTGTCAACTTGACACAAGCTGGAGTTATCACAGAGAAAGGAGGCAATAACTCCTCTTCCATTCCTCTCCCCACGATCATATTCACGTAGAAGCAAATGATGCTTGCAAGTGAGTCACGCATCTAATTGCAGGTCCAGTTTTCCTGTCTGCTAGTCCCCGGGAGCCCAGGAATTGTTGGGACCAAGTTTATCTTTGATTAACTTGGTTCTATTTTCTTGGATTAAACAGCGCTCAGTTTCCCTGCCCCAACTTAGATATACTTCTCCTTTTCTGTCTCTTTCCATAGTCTGTTGCTCCCTCTGTGTTTCTGTTCAACCTTCTCTCCATCTCCCCGTTCCCCCCACTATCCTTCCTGCTCACCTACAGTATTTACCCGTTTCTTCTAACCTAGTTGGTCCTCATCTTGGGCAGTCCGACACATAGGCCTTGTCGGTAGGATCTGCTATAATGACCATTCCCTTATACAAATCCATCAGCCACGGGGAAGATGGTGACTTCTGTGTCTTTCCCAACCCCAGGAGAACTGAGGCAGGCTCAGGAGTGTGTCACCCAGAGTGGAGTTAAACAGGGAGCCAGGCACAACGTTTCCCTTCTCATTTCTTGTCCCATCCGCCTCTTCTGTGAGTGTGCGGAGGCAGGAAGGATATTCTGGAAACACCTCAGTATTGTAAGAGGAACTGATAGTTTTCAGGGGTTGGGGAGACTAAGCATGGAGGAGGCAGATGGAGAAGCTAGCCTCTGGGGAGGGAATGTCTCCCGCCCTTGTGCTGAGGGCACCGTGTGCTATAACAGACGTCAGCAGAGGTGGTCTGCTGAGCCACCAGTGGAAAGTCCCATTATGGTTAGAGTTTCAGAGGCAGATCAATCGTAGTACTGTTTAATTTCTCCTATAGCACTATAGGGGATCATGCGATATAATGATGAAAAGCGTGAATTTGAAGTCACGTTGGCCCAGTCTTGAGTTCCTACTTCACTTGGATGTAACTGCCTGTACTGGCTGGTTTTGTGTGCCAACTCCACACAGGCTGGAGTTATCACAGAGAAGGGAGCTTCAGTTTGGGAAGTGCCTCCATGAGATCCAGCTGTGGGGCATTTTCTCAATTAGTGATCAAGGGGGGAGGGCCCCTTGTGGGTGGTGCCATCCCTGGGCTGGGAGTCTTGGGTTCTATAAGAGAGCAGGCTGAAGCGCAAGCGAGGAGAAGAGAAGCAAGCCAGCAAGGAACATCTCTCCGTGGCCTCTGCATCAGCTCCTGCTTCCTGACCTGCTTGAGTTCCAGTCCTGACTTCCTCTGGTGATCAACAGCCATGTGGAAGTGTAAGCTCAATAAACCCTTTCCTCCCCAACTTGCTTCTTGGTCATGATGTTTGTGCAGGAACAGAAACCCTGACTAAGACAGTGCCTTTTGGGCATCTGTTGCCAGAGTCCTCAGTCCTGCCTAGCCTCTTCCTTGGTGGCAGTGGGTAGAAGGTACAGAATCAATGACTCAGACTCCGGGATCACGTGAGAATGTGGCAGCAAGCTCCTCTGTTAACTCTTGGGGAGTGCCCCTTATACTTCCACCCGTGTCCCGTTGGTCCCGAGCAAGTGTGTCCTCCAAATTCCTGAGTGGCTGTCCGTGTCTGTGTCACCAGTTTCTAGGCTCTCAGGCAGGCTTTAGTTGGGTCCTCATGCGGAAGCTGCCTCTGAGGCTGCTGTTTGCTGACATTTATGCAGAAGCCGCCATAGCCCTGGCACAAAGCCTTTCTGTCCCTCCTAGAGGAATCTAGAGAGAGAGAGACTCCATGAACCAGATGAGGAAAGCTGCGCGTGATGGTGCTTCATTACTAATATCACTTCATGAAGGTTGTTAAAGGGTTAAAAAAAATCACATCTCGCAGTAAAGCATGACTCAGACCAAAAATCAGTCAAGGATGTCCGTCCTTAGTGGCGTCAGGATGTCTGTCCTCAGTGATGTCAGAACGCCATTGATATGGGCTCCCTTCATCCTTAATGATGTGTGGTGGATCGTGAGGTTGTGCGAGCGTGCCCTAACATACAAACACACTGTTCCGGACAGTAATTCTCACCTCATTATTTACACTTACAATCACAAAAGAATATGTGTCTTAGGAGTGGCAGGAGGGGGACAGGAAGTGATGTCATGATTGTTGGGAGCTTTGCGTTGGTATGAGAGCTATCTTCCTTTCTCCCTAAGTCCTGTGGTAGTGGAGATTCCTAGACCCTCTGCATGTTGTGGTAAGGGTGTTGGTGGGGGACTGTGGGGGACGGGCACCCGCTTCTTGGCAGTTACGATCTCTTCAGGATGTCTTGGTGACTGTCCTGCTGTTAGGATGGACCACCATGACCAAGCCACTTATAGAATATTTAATTGGGGCCTACTTACAGTTTCAGAAGGTTAGCCCATAAACAACATGGCAGTGGCCTAGAGCTCACATCTGAACAAGTTGGAGAGAGAGAGAGAGAGAAAGAGAGAGGGAGAGAGAGAGAGAGAGAGAGAGAGAGAGAGAGAGAGAGAACTAGCGAGCTAGCCTAATGTTGGCTTTGAAACCTCAAGCCCCACCCCCAGTGACAAACCTCTTCCAACAAGGCCACACCTCCTAATCCTTCCCAAACAGGTCCATCAAACATCACATATATGAGCCTATGGGGACATTCTTATTCAAACTGTCACACAGGATTGCAGAGGAGAAGTGCATTTGGGGCTTTTAATTCTGGGTGTTCATGTATAGTGTGGGTACCTTGTTGACTACTTTGTATGTCAGGCTGTCTGATCCAGGAGTCCTCCTGCCTCTGCTTGTATCTCACCACTTGTGTACTGGGGATTACAGACAAGCACTTCTGGACCCTGCTTCACATGGGTTTTAGGGGTCCAAGCTCTGGTCATTATGCCTGACCAGCAAGTGATTAATTTTATGAGTCACACCCCACCCAGGCCCTTCTTTTTATTATTCTGAAAGTGTCACCTGTAGCCAAAGGTGGCCTTGAATGTGCTCTGTGGCCATGGGTATTGAACTCCCAATCCTCCTGCCTGGGCCTTCTAAGTATGGGGCTCACAGGTGCACACTGGCACTCTGCCTTCTGTTTTGGGGACAGGGTCTTGCTGTATAGCCCCGGCTGTCCTTTTTTTTTTTTTTGGGAATCTTTTGCTAGGATGTCAGGCACATGCCACCTTCTTGCTCCTTTCCTAGCTAGCTGCCTGCCACCTGTCCATATGTCTCGGCGGCTCCTTATGTTCAGGGGTCCATGTCTTGCAGTCTGACTGCCCTGTGATCTTGCCTTGTGCTTAGTATTGAAAGAACAGTTAAAAAGCACTTATGTAAGTGGGTGCGACGGATGGAGGACCCAGTTGTACGTTTTCATCAGAAGCTAGTCTTTGAAAGGAGTAGGTGTACACCTTCACTTAAAAGTAGATCAAACTGGGATCGTCAGTACGGCTTGGTGGCTAAAGGTGCTTGCCACACAAGCCTGGTGACCTGAGTTTGATTCCCCCAAATCCATGTTCCACGTTAAGGTAGAAGGACCAAACACACCCTATAACATTGTCCTCTGACCTCTGACCTCTTCTGCCCCATGGCATCAGTGTTCACACATGCCATGCCCACACACACATGCCCACACACACATGCCCACACACACATGCCCACACACATCATGCTCACACACACATGCCCACACACACATGCCCACACACACATGCCCACATACATATGCCCACACACACATATGCCCACACACACATGCCCACACACACATGCCCACATATACCCTGCCCACACACACATGCCCACACACACATGCCCACACACACCCTGCCCACACACACATGCTCACACACATCATGCTCGTGCACACACACATCATGCCTACACACATCATGTTCCCCCATGCTCACACATATCATGCTCACACACACCATGCCCATATACATCATGCTTATACACATCATGCCTATACACATAATGCCCACACACCATACCCACATGTATCATGCCCACCCACATCATGTTCACACATATCATGCACACAACGACGTCAGTAATAGTGGGATTAACAGATGTAATAATAAACACACCAAGCTATTCTCAAGGAAGATGACGTTCCCTCTCCCTCCCGTGAATGGGCTTGGCTCAGCGTGGCTCCGGTCTTCCTTGCCTTTATGGAATGTAATGATCTTTACAAACCTGCCAAATCGAGAAGTAAACTCATCCACGCAGGGCAGAGCAGTCTGTCTGACTCCATGAAGACAGAAAGAGTGACTGTCTACACTGTGAGTGATTTAGAAATGCTGTTGTAGGGGCTGGGGGATGGCTCAGTGCCTGCTGCATGCACGTGGGCCTTAATTTTGACCTAACCCTATCTGTGTGGTTGGCTGTGTGCGGTGGTGTTGTGTGTGCCTGTTACTCCAGTACGAGGATGGGGCAGAAACAGGTGGATCTCCAGAGCTCATTGGCCAGCCAGCCCGGCAGAGCCAATAAGCTTCATGTTTAGTGAGAGAACATATCTCAAAAATTAGAAGGAGGTCAGTCAAGGAAGATACCTGCCATCAAGATCTACACGCACACATAGACACATGCACACAAACACAAATGCACACACAGACGCATGCCCACATACACACATGCACACATGCACCTACACACATGCACACGTATGCATACAAACAGGCACACGTGAGCCCCACAGACAGGTACTTAAGCGGAATGCACTTGCTTTGTATTATAGATGTACTTTCAGTGAGATGGAGAATTAGGGACTCACAGTGTTTCATAGGAACTCACTGATGTACACATAAGTGTAGAAATGCTATTCTAGTACACATTAACCTCCCAGTTGGACCATTATTTCACTATGTGCACACACACACACACACACACACACACACAGTACCTATCTACACTCTCCAGTTTATCACAGGGAAGAGTATGTATGTATTTCTTTAGGGGGTGCAGTGAAGGAAATATGTGCAGGGGCTAAAATAATGGTCACATTGAAGACTCAGATTTTTAATCTGCTCAGTTTATTAAGATTAAAAGAGGAGTGCCAGGCTGTGGTGGCACATGCCTTTAATCCTAGCACTCGGAAGGCAGAGGCAGGTGGATTTCTGAGTTCAAGGCCAGCCTGGTCTACAGAGTGAGTTCCAGGACAGCCAGGGCTACACAGAGAAACCCTGTCTCAAAACAAAAAACAAAAAAACAAAAACAACAACAACAAAAAAAGAGGGACACTTGATTTCCTGAGCGCAAGAGGTCTTGACAGCTTTTGATTTTCAAAATGTTAGAACCACAAGAATACAACTAAGCCAATGTGACCCTGGCTCCTGAGTCAGAGGGAGGCTGGCTGCTGGTGGGCACCTCTGTGGCTGCAGAATTTCAAAGTCTGAAGAGACTCTGTGGTGAACCCCTGGCTGCTCTCTGTAGCAATCTGAGGAGGAGGAGGGGCCTGGTCACTGTCCTCATGAGGTTTCTCCCAGTGTGTCCCGTGAGGCAGTGTGCTATCCACTCACTTCCTTTGCTTGTAGAATGACGAGGGCTAGTCAGGGTCAGTAAGGCCAATTTGTGTCTTTTGGCCCAGAGAATGATAAGGTGAGGGGCAGTTTAGAGCCTGGAAGAAACTGCTCTCGGCTTTGCTTTGTATTGTGGGTGTGCTTCCAGAGGATGAAAAAAATCAGGGCTTGACTGTGTCAGAGGAACTCACTGCCCTCCCACCCCCAAGGTTCCTGGGTTGGTGGCTAAACATGCTTCCTCTCCCAGGATACAGTGAGCTTGGTTAGCATTTATGTTCAGAATTTTTAATTCCAGAGTGTGGTTTTCCCTCTTCCTCCTGGGGGGCAGGGTTCTGTCTGAGAGACTGTCCTCATGAGCATTGTGACTGCTGGAATTACACATAAAAACTAATGTCTTTCCCCATGTGCTCTCTCTTCCTTTTTTGACATAGACACCAATTTTGTGTTGGGGAATGCCCAGATCGTGGACTGGCCCATCGTGTACAGCAACGATGGATTCTGCAAGCTATCTGGCTACCACCGGGCAGAAGTGATGCAGAAAAGCAGCGCCTGCAGGTACGCCGAGTGCGCCTCTAGGAGTGCCAGAGTGGGAGGATTGCCCTGATCTGACTCTTGGTATCTTGTGAATTTTTTTTTGGCTACAACACCTGTAATGTGTGCATATGCTGGGACACCCAATGGAGATGTAGAACACAGTTCCTACAACTGACAGACCTGCAGTCAGCAAGACGGGGAATGGAACACAGAAAATCTATATGATGTGAGATCAAGAGTTTATGAAGTTCAGGTAGAAGTTAACGCAAGAGTTAGAAGATTAAGCATTTTTAAATTAAGTAATTAAATCAAGACAGTCATGTAGCTCAGGCTGACCTCAAACTTGCTAGGTAGCCAAAGATGACCTTGAGCTTCAGATGCATCTGCCTCAGACTCCCAAGTGCTGAGGTTGCACGTGTATGCCAGTATACCGTTTATGCAGATCTGGGATCTGAACCCAGGACCTTATGCATGTTAGGCAAGCCATCTACCGACTGAGTAATTACAAGATAGGGCCTCGTTTATAGAGCTCTCCTCAGCTAGAATTCTTCAGAGGCACAGCTGTATAGATTGCCCCACTACACTTGGGCCTGGGTGCTAGAGAAGCTGTTTTCAAGGTGCTGGGCTGGCATGAAGCCTGGACCCTACCAGGCATTCCTCTGCAGCCATAGCTGGATCTTGGCTCAGCATAGCCTCTGGATGTACAGACTCTATCTTCTGTGGTGTGTGTGTACACGTGTGCGTGCATGCGTGCGTGTGTGTGTGTGTGTGTGTGTGTGTGTGAGTGCATGTGCGTGTGTGTGTACATGTGTGTGTATGTGTGTACGTATGTGTGGGTATGTGTGCATGTGTGTGTGTGCATGTGTGTGTATGTGTGTGTGTGTATGTGTGTGCGTATGTGCGTGTGTGTGTACGTGTGTGTGTGCGTGTGTGTACGCGTGTGTGCGTGTGTGTGCGTGTGTGTATGTGTGTGCGTGTGTACATATGTGTGTGTACGTGTGTGTGTGTGTGTGTGTGTGTGTGTGTGTGTGTGTGTGTGTAATGGAACTATCATCTAAATCCAGAAGCAAGCTCATCGTGGAGTGTGGAGGTGCCTCACCACACTGTCTTGTATTTTGGCGTGCCAGATCAGCCTCATAACCAACCGTTTGCAAACAATGTTAAATGTCTGGACAATATTTGAATTTGATTAAGCTCTAGATTGTTGAGCCTGACAAATGGACAGTTCAAGACTTTTCTTACTGCTTATAGATTGGGAAATTATGTTTCTAACTCATGCGAGTCTCTGGTATTCGCCATATGCTGCTTTCCACTGAATATCTGTCCCTGTCTGTCTGTCTGTCTGTCTGTCTGTCTGTCTCCATCTGCAGATTCACAACTGTCAAGTCCCAAGACTTAGCCTCACTTTTTGGCCTGACCACAGCAAGCATTTCCCCCTTTTTCTTACCGGCTGTACTCACGTCTGGGACAACAGATACATCCCCTTGTTGACTTTGCCGACTTAACTTTTATACAGTTCTAAGCAATTTATTCAGCTGTAACTCCCGAACCCTCCCCTCCCATCTGTGCCAAACTGGATTCCTGATAGCCCGGGCCTTCTGCTTCTCTTCTTTAAGGCGTTGCAGGTGTTGCGTTCTAATGCCCAGGTAAAGGGAATGTTCACCTCCTAGTGAGCTACAACCTGGAGAAGTCCATGAGCGTAAAGCAAATGGGTGTAACCCCACACTTCACCTGTGGGGGACTCAGACGTGAGGAGGCTGCAGCTGTGGGTACCAGCACTTCCCTTAGATGCAGGTCGCTGGTCTAGAAAAATGACTCAGAGAGAGAGAGAGAGAGAGAGAGAGAGAGAGAGAGAGAGAGAGAGACAAGTCATCTTGTCCCCAGGCTAGGATGATTTAGTTTGGATCTGTTCTTCTTGGTGGAGATATTTCCGAGCTCCATTTCTGTTTTCCTGGCTCTCGGTTATAAGTACAGCCTCAAAGCCAAGTGCTATGTGACCCCCCACAAGGACATCCGCACAGTCAGTCACACCTCCCTGTGGCCAGAGGAACATACAATGAGAAAATGATTCTAGAAAATTAGCAACTGGGACTCTTTCCTTATAGAGTTCCAGACCTGGGAAGCCTGGAGTGAGCAGCCCCACTCCGTTTCTGCAACCAGCCCGTATAGTGCTTGACTGGATGTTTGGTCCAAGTCTGGAATTGCACTTGATAGTACATTTCTTTTTTTGAGGTTCTTTTCTTCTAAAAGCCTATAATTCTATGAGTCAAGTTTTCAAGGAAAAGCTAGAATACATTCAGTGCACAGCATTAGCTGATAGGAAATCATGGTTTGGAGGCCACACCCTCACTTCTGCATGGCCCGTGGGCAGGATCAATAGTGTCCTTGTTGCCTGAAGGGCCTAGGATCTGCAAGGGGTGCTTGCTGGGCCCTGGGAGGTATTAGAGGGCGTGGCTTCCTTGTCCATCTCCTCTTGCATTTTGTTAGTGTCCTGTGCCTTGGTTCATCCCACTGCCTCTGCTTCCCTGCCTCTGCTGAGAGCCAGGGCTCGTCGGCAGTGCCCTGACTGTGCTGAGATTTTTTTTCTCTAATCTTTTATATTCTGTGTGTATTTATTTCCTTAGGCTGCCTTTTTCCAAAACTGAACAGCAGGGAGATGTATTATTAAAGGCTGTAGGGCTTGATTCTCTCAGGGTTTTTAGACTGAGTGCTGTTGTTTTTCAGGAGGCAGGAAAGAGCTGTGCAGACAGCAGCAGAATCCTACCCTTCCTTAAGTGGCCTCTTTGTGCTGGAGCATCAAGTTGTACCCCCCTTTCTTGTTTGGTAACTTTTCTCTCTCCCCCTCTTTCCCTCTCCATCCATCTTTCCCTTTCTCTCCCTCTCCCTCCCCTCTGGCTCAGGTGTACCCAGTCATCTTTCTCAGAAGTCTCCTGGAGTTGTGTTTGTTTCTGAGATGTAATCTGACTTCATTTCTCCCTTGCTTACGGCCCTCCCATGCTCTCCAGTTGGTTACTGGAGGCTAAGATGTCGTTTACTTTCGTGGCAGAGATTGCTACATTCTCTTCTGTATTCTTCTTCGGCCTTCTTTCTGTCATCCCTTGCAGCATCTTCCTTCCCTGTCTGGAGTCCGGTCACATGGAGCTGATGCACACGTAGGCTTTGCAGTGACCTTTGACCTTTGCCAATGGCACACAGACTTACCTAGCATGCTCTCTTCCTTCCCTGTTGCCCCAGTTCTGAGGTCTCACTTGTCCTTGCTTCCTAGAAGTCAAGCGGAGTGGCCGCCCTGGCACACTGTGGCACTCCTTCTTCTTCCAGATCTACTGATTTCTTATGTGTGTCTGTTGTTAGAGGCTTAGTTTTTAGGGGCAGAAATGGGAAAATGGAGGCTTTAAAAAAAAAGAAAAACAGTTAAATCAATGAGTCTTCTTAGATTCAATTAATGTTTTTATTGTGTGCTCATGTAGGTTTACATGTACATGTGTTCATGTGTGTTCACATGTGTATATGAATGTATGTGTGTTTATGTACGTGCATGAATTCACATGTTTGTGCCTGTTAAGTGCTGGGTGTGCAACTTATTGAACATACACTTGCAGACGAGAGAATATTTGTTGACTTGCTAATGAGGTTTTTGGTTGACTTTCAGTTTTATGTATGGAGAGTTGACCGACAAGGACACAGTTGAAAAGGTTCGCCAGACCTTTGAGAACTACGAGATGAATTCCTTCGAGATTCTGATGTACAAGAAGAACAGTGAGTATCCGAGGCTCGGAGCCCCGTTTCATGTGTGTAGAGAGCGAGATGTTGCTTCCACTTCTGTGGCTGTTTGGTTTTGATTCTTTCCCCTCATCTAGTTACTGGAAGCCATTTAAGACCATTTAATGGTCACTAACCATTTAAAACTTCATCTGTTTTCCTGTCAAGAGTTAGTGTTTTCCCTCTTGGTTCATTTATGAATTACTCCTGGAAGGCACCAGGAGATAAGCAGGAGAAACCCTGTCCCATCTGTCTTTGGCTCTACCTCCCATAGCCTCTAGCACAGCAAGTGACTCCTACAGGTGCCCAGCTAAGATTCTGTGAGTAAAGTTCTCACGATGACCCAAGGAGACAGTATTAACCGCATGGCATTGTGTATTTGCATTGGTCTTGGCCACAGTTACTTCTACGAAGTATACAATAAAGTTTGCAGCCATGTCCAAGTCTAGACCTTGTCTTCCTCTTCGGTGGCTTTTTGCTGAACAGAGGTGAGCTGTCCTAAGAAGTGAGGGAGGTGGAGGGATGTCAACCTCTGGTCTGTCTCCACACCCGCGGGAGCACCTGCATTCACACATGCACATGATGCGAACAGGCACACACACACAGGCATATCACACACACAGCCAATGAAGAATCCTGCTTTTCATAAAAGTAGGATTGATCAACAGGTTGTTGGTTCAACGAACATGTCTGGAGCGGCCCAGATGGGGCATGAGGGTGCGTGTCTACTGGGCGGTGTTCTGGGCACAGTGATCGACAGTTTGCTCAGGAAAGCTTGTGCTGCATTCACGGCAAGAAGCTGGAACTCTTTTCCTGTCTGGCTGGAATGCTGAGGAGACTGTTTGCCTGGTGGTTATGCAGGTGTTGACTCAAGAGCTGCACTTTGGCCAGGGACAAGCTCAACAACGCCATTCCTGTAGTTTGTTGCTGGAACTGGTACTCAACTCTAGCTTATCAGGAGGTCTCCTATCCACCCCGCTCATAGCTATAGGAAGAATGAAGTGAAAGGTTGTGAGGAGGTCTATGCTGGTCCCTTCACTAGGGTGGAATACAGTTCCAAGCCACAGCTCTTACAGGAGCATGCTCACAGCAGCCTTCTTATAGAGAAGGCATGCGCCGCACATGGGCCCTGAGCTAATAGAGTAAGGTCGTGGTTTCCCACGCTGGAGCCTTCGTGTACTGAACAGTGTGACTTACCCCATGGCACAGAACACTAATTGGTAGGTGTATCATGTAAAGAATGCCTTGCTTTTGTGTTTTGCTTAAGAGTTTTAAAGCGTCATTAGACTATGCATTCAACTTGCCCAAATTCAACTACACCTTTGGAACAAAAGGGAGAGAGAAGGTAGTTAAATTACTAAGTGATTTCACTTTTCAGCCCTTCCAGTGGGCACAGGCCCCAGAGGGAGTAGAGATGAAGGTGGAGACTCCCTGCTTTCTGAGGCTGAGGCCCTGTATGGTGAGTCTCTCACCACACGGCAAGTGGTTCTTGTACTGGGTGTTTTGAGCTTTAGGAAGGGAGGAGTTTTCCATGCAAGCTGACTGGTTAATCTGCTTGGCCACTAAAGGATCCACCTCTCCCCACCCCAGAGGTTGTGGTAGGGACATATCCCCAGCCATGGAGGAATAGGTGACATTGAGGGACAGATAACAATCTCTGAAGTAACACACCGACCTTGGCTCTGCTGTGAGGCTGATGTAACAGCTCTTCACTGTGTCACATCTGACTTTCTCCTCTAGCCATTAGCAGATAAACTTGACACAGTTCTGCACTGTTTTAAAATGGTTGGTTCTCTCAGCCTCCCAAGTGGCCATGGATCTAACTCAAATTCCTCACCCCACATCATACTGTGCCAGGACCTTGTGCCCAATGTTTGTTCCCTGGCCATTTTGCCTAGTTGAAATATGAGCACACAGTGTGGCGATTGCGTGCGTTTGTGCAGGCTATACCCTGCATGGGGGGACCAGGGATAACCAGTTTGTACTTTTCTTGCTGAGCTCTCTGTGCGTTGAATTTATATCTGTGCTGGAAAGGGACATTTCTTATTTATACCAAGCCATCAGTGGGCCAACAGAACCTTGTACAGGGCCAGCAGAGCTGTGCACAGGACAAGCACAGCAGAGCTGTGCGCAGGGCAAGCACAGCTGTGTACAGGGCCAGCAGAGCTGTGGCCAGGCTAACCTCACACAAAACACACAAGGCACAGACTGAGGATTTGATAGCAATAATGCTGATTTCCTCCTAAGAACCTGACTTCCACTTCCCAACTGCTTCCTGCTTCCAAATTTTATTCTTTCCTTTAGGTAGGTTTGGTTTATTCAGCCTGAGAATTATATAGTTTGTTTTTTGTTTCTGTTTTTTGTTGTTTTTGTTTTTGCTTGTTGGTATTTGGATTGTATACTTATTTCAAATGTTTTTTATTGGCCAACTCTATCAGGCACTGGCTTGATAAGAGAACAAAAGGACAGATGCCAAGTCTGTCCTTACAGCATCCATGGTATAGCCATAGGTGGGTCTCTTAACTCTGATTTAGGAGGTCCAGGAACTCTTCCTAAGAGGGCACGAAGGCTAGATTCAAATTAGGCAAGGAACACAGCTGTCCCGATGCAGGCAGAGTAGGCGGCAGAGGAGAGAGTCCCCTGAGGGCTTAAGAGACACAGCAATGTTTCTCCGACTTTTACCTGTGTGGGAGCTCACCTATGGCTAGAAAGGCGTCCGTCCGTGCAGTGAGTCTGGGGAAGGTGTGAAGTTTGCTCTCAGCTGTTGTCTGTACGACTGGGTCACTCAGTACTTTCTCAGTAGCCAGGATCAGAAGCGGCTCAGGAAGACTGGCTTCCACACCTGTGGGGCATGACTTTCATAGCTGTATTCCTAGTACCTGTTCCAGAACCTCACACACACACATACGGTGCTCCATCAAAACTCATGAGATGCCTGGGAGTGGCAGCATATGACTGTACGCTTAGCACTTAGAAGACGGGTGACAGGATTACTTCAAGTCCAAGGCCAGCCTGGTCTGCCTAGTGACTTCTAGCTTGGTCAGGGTCTTATGAGGCAGCCTCCCTCGCCACGTTGCTCTTGCTAATTTGGTTTTGTGAGGTCCCATCTGAATGGCCCTTTACTCTTTGATTACAGAAGCCTATGGCTTCTGAGCCTAAAGGTCCCAGCGTTTGCATGTTCTCTCCTCAGAGTAGATGCAAAGGTTTGTCAGTTCTCAATACCAGTTTCCTGTATTAGTTCTTGTTTTTTTCTCGTTGCTGTGCTCACATGCCTGACCAGAAGATTCTGAAGGGAAGAGGGGTTTATTGTGGCTTACAGTTTGAGAGAACACAGTCACAGAAGGGAAGGCACGGTGGTATGTGATTCCATGGTGTGTAATGTAGGAATGCAAAGCAACTGGTTGTACTTTGTCCACTGCCAGGAAGCAGCGTGAAAGAGTTTCATAGTTCCTCTACTGCTGAGTGTGATGGTTTCAATGTGGAATGTCCCTCACAGACTCACAGATTTGAACACTTGGTTCCCAGCAGGTGGAGCTCTTGGGAATGTTCTGGAACCTTTCTTTAGTGGGTGGAACGTTGATATAGGAAGTGTATCACTCAGGGTGGGCGTTGAGGTTTTATACTCCCACCCCACTTCCTCTTTCTTTTCTGCTTTGCTGACTGGCAGCCCTGTGCTTCTGCTGCTGTGTCTCCTCTGTCATGATACATTGTGTCCTTTTAGAAACTGTGAGCCAAAATCAGTCATTTCTTTTTCTTTAACTTGTTACTGTTGAGGTGTTTTGTCTCAGCAACAGGAAGAAAACCAACATGCTGGGTGCTTATGCAGCTCTCAGCTTTCTTTATCAATTACAGCACTGAGCCAGGTGTGCTGATGGACTCTGTATCCCTAGCACTCAGGAGGCTGAGGCAGGAGGATTGAATTTGAGGCTAGCCTGAGCTACATATTGAGGCCCTGTCTTAAAAAATCAAAACCAGTACCGGATATCTGTCAGATACAGAAAATGTGGTACATCTACACAATGGAGTACTACTCAGCTATTAAAAACTGTGAATTCATGAAATTCTTAGGGAAATGGATGGATCTGGAGGATATCATCCTGAGTGAGGTAACCCAATCACAAAAGAACATGGATGGTATGCACTCCCTAATAAGTGGATATTAGCCCAGAAGCTTGGAATACCCAAGACAGAATCCACAAACCACAAGAAACTCAAGAAGAAGGAAGACCAAAGTGTGGATGGATACTTTGATCCTTCTTAGAAGGGGGAACAAAATACCCATGGAAGGAGTTGCAGAGACAAAGTGTGGAGCAGAGACTGAAGGAAGGACAATCCAGAGACTGCCCCATCTGGGGATCCTTCCCATATACAATCATCAAACCCAGACACTATTGTGGATGCCAGCAAGTGCTAGCTGACAGGAGCCTGATATAGCTGTCTCCTGAGAGGCTCTGCCAGTGCCCAACTAATACTAAAGTGGAGGCTCACAGCCATCCATTGGACTGAACAAAGGGTTCCCAATGAAGGAGCTAGAGAAAGGACCCAAGGAGCTAAAGGGGTTTGCAGCCCCACAGGAGGAACAATAATATGAACTAACTAGTACCCCTAGAGCTCCCAGGAACTAAACCACCAACCAAAGAGTACACATGGAGGGACTCATGGCTCCAGCTGCATATGTAGCAGAGGATAGCTTAGTCGGTCATCAATGGGAGTCCTGTAAAGGCTCTATGCCCCAGTTAGGGAAAAGCCAGGGCCAGGAAGCGGGAGAGGGTGGGTTGGTGAGCAAGGGGAGTGGGGAGAGAGGAAACCAGGAAACATTTGAAATGTAAATAAAGAAAATATCTAATAAAAAAAAAATCAAAACCAAAGCAAACCAAAACCTAGGGAAAAAAAAAAAAAACCAGAACTAAGCTGCAAGGAGTGAATGTCAGTGGGCGGCTGTTCTGTTAATGTTAATGTCTCCTGGAGGTTGACAGTTGCTGGGTCAAGACGCTTTCCTGAAGCATTTGCTAGGCTAGACGGTGGCTTTCTACCATGCAGCAGATCTGCAGAATGTGAGTGGTTGACTCACTGAACCTCACGAGAGACCCAATATTCTGATGCCCAAATGGTAAAACTGCACACAGTAAAGGCTTTTGCCTATCAAGGCTATAGCATCAGTGAGATTGAGTTGTTTCCTTCCTCTCCATTGAAAATCAGCTTCTAACATTATGCATTCAGACTCTAGGTCTGTCTATTCTACTCAGTGCTACTGATTTTGCTCCTGGCGTTAGTAAGCCTTTTTATGTTTTCAAACAGGCACGTGTGCGCATGTGTGTGCATGCTTGCGTGTATAATGTGTATGGGTGTACATATGTGTGTGCACGCATGCCCATGCAGAGGCCAGAGGTTGATATTAGATGTTTTCCTTAATCCCCACTTTGTTCACTGAGGTGGTCTCCCACTGAAATAGGTGCTCACAGATGCTGGACAGCTGGCTCTGAGGATCTCCCATCTCTGTCTCATGATCAAGGTTAAAGTGCTTTATGTGGGTTCTGGGACCTGAGCTCCAGTCTCCATACTTGCCCAGTGAGCTTTTTTCCCACTGAGCCATCCATCCTCAGCCAGTTAGACAAGCTCCGCAGACCGCTGTGGCTTTTCTTTCTAGTCTCACTCTTCAGTGGGATCTTATTGGGATCTTCTAATCAGAGGCACCAGCTTTCTGTCCAGAATCTTGGGGATTTGGGGGTAAGTAGCTAAAGGCTTCAGTGGTGTGATTGGGGGTTTCATACGTTGGAAGATGGGTTATTTGGACACTTTATGTCTCTTGGTTGATCTGAAAGGCTGGCATTTCTAGATTCCCACTTGTATCTTTTATCATGTTCCTGCATATACTCAGGAGGCTGTGTGGTTTTCTTGCAACAATAATAATTATCACGAACGAGCCAATTCAGCAAATGTTTATGTGCTTACTCTTATGCTGGTCTATTAGTTCTCTCATTTTTCCAAACAAGAAAATCAAGAAACCTTATCTCTGAGTAAAAGCCATGCAACTCTGGCCGGTGTATCACTCCTTCTCATGCTCCCCACACAGTGTGTGACTTCATGGTTTGAGGGTAACTGGTGGCTGTGTCTCTGGGAGCCTGAAGCAGCTGTGCAGTTAGAGATGCCCAGGGAATTGTGTCCTGCAGCACTGCTGCTGGCCAAGTAGCTATTGACTCTGCAGGCAGCTCAGCCCTGGCCATAGCTGAGCTGTCACACTTATATGACAAATGGCTCTTGCCCCTCAGGAGCAGCCAGCCCAGTGTGGAGACAAATCTAATAGTTAAAGCTGTCATATTTTCTCATTTTCCAAATGGCTCATCTTTTCTTTATTCTATGAAGGATGTGTTATGACTATCAATCTTAGATCAAACACATACTGAGAACTATTGTCATTATTAAAACCCTTTTTTATATTTAGGGACTTAAAAAAAAAAAAAAAAAAAAAATATACAACAACTGAAAAAAAATCTAGAGATGGGGTCTGACTATGTAACTCCAGAAGGGACTGAATCTGTAGACCAGGCTGACCTTGAATTCACA
>JADRCD010221672.1:434-18422 GCA_019843815.1 Montemys delectorum | reverse complement strand
CTCTCCCCTCCCCATCCTCTCCCCTCCCCATCCTCTCCCCCTCCCTTTTCTTTTCTTGCCTTCCTTCCTTCCTTCCTCCCTTCCTTCTTTTTCTTTTCTTTTTCTTTTTTTTAGGACAAGGTTTTTCTGTATAGCCCTGGGTGTCCTGGGACTCACCATGTAGACATGTAGACTAGGCTGGCCTCAAACTCAGAGATCTGCTTGCCCCTGCCTCTCAAGTCCCAGGATTAAAGTCATTTATCACCACCATCCCGCAATGATGATGTTTTCATAGTTGTTTATCTTGCAAACAGTCCTGCTGATGCTTAATTATTGTAGTAGGCAGTCATTGTCATTGTCTCCCTCCCCCAAGGCCACGCTTTTGCCTTTTGCCTTTATTTTTCTGTCTGAATTGAATCCAATTTATGAAGCTCTCAGGAAAAGCATGCGAAGCCCTACCATGATTCTGACTGAAATTGCATTCTATTTATACATTAAGCAGGAGGTCTAACGTCTTATCCAGCTGTACTGTCTCATCTACAGACACCGTCACTCTCCAGTTATTTAGGTTTTGTTTTATGCTCTTTAATTATGTGGAGGGCTAAGCGTCGACTTTTCTAGCTTTCCCCTTGCTGTGGCGGTTAAGATGGGCCCTCTCCCCTCAGAACATGGTGAGTTTCTTCAAACACTTTGCGATATATTTTCTTTTAAGTCATTCAAGCAGCCCTGGGGATTTCAACTGTTAGAAGAAAAATTGGAAAGGAAGAAGGAAAGGGAAGTGGTAGCTTTAAACACCTGTGTCTTACATGTGTTTATTTTTACTTAATCTTAGGTCAGTCATCTGTTTTAAAGTGGGTAATTGATGCCGAGAGGAGCTAAGTTGCCATGACCAGGCTCATGGTAAAGAGAGAAAGGACTTAACCCTGGGCCTTGGGTGGCCATTCCCCACCCCATGCTGCCTTCCATTTCTGTGTTTAACATTCATCTTAGTGGAAGTTAGCCCCAGACCCAGCAGTCTTTTTCTGCTGTTCCTAAGTCCTGTTTCTAGGTTGAGACTCCTGTCCACATACTGGGCTATGATCTATTTAAGGGAGAAGTCCCTAGTTGTTATGGTTTTGGGGAGGGGGAGGGAAATCCCTCGTCTATCATCAGAACCAAGTGAGATGTAGGAATCCAGATGTAGAGATGAAAATGTTGCTGCTTTGACTGAGAAAGCTGATTCTGGGGAGCAGACTGTATCTGTTGGAAGGGTTTCAGCCCTGCAGGCAGTACACAGGCTTACCCACCCGTCACAGGTAGCACCAGAGAATCATAGGCCTCTCCTCCCGGCAGCCATTGCCCAGTCCTTTCTCTTCCTCCCACCCTCTATAAAATGGGGAGCAGAATGGAGAATTGTTAGTGTCTCCTAAATTACCAGTCTACGAGGAAAGGCCTCGGGGTTACACAGACAGAAATCCCTCCAGTGGAAACTGCACACCAGGAAAAGGAGGTTCCTACTTCCTCACCAGCCCTGGGGATCACCTCGGGATGAACTCCAAGGCGATGTGAACTTTTGATGCTGGCTCTCTAGGTAGACAGGGCGATCAGTGTGATGTGTATTTAATCAGGGGCATTTGTTTCTAGAACGACAGAGGTGGAGAGGGGCACACAGCTTACACAGGTGGCTCTGTTGAAATGTGAGGAATTCATGATGAGCTTGAACTGTGAAAAAGTGGCAAAGGCTCCCCAGCTTGATGGATGTGGGGCTCTCAAGATCTCAGAGTCATGGGGTTCTCACAAGCCTTGGCAGATGGCCTATAAGAGATAGATGGTACAGCCCTGTGGAATGTACTAGAGACAGGGGCCCAGAGGGTTCTAGCAGTAAGCAGTGTAGTTGAGGCTCAGAGGACTGGACTAAAGCCTGCAGGAAGCTGGGCTAGGAGGATGGAGAGGTGAGGTGCCTAGTCTCCTCATAGGTGTGGCTCCTCCCATCTGGTTTGACTTTAGCTTGATAAAGTAGCAGTGCTCCTGAGTTCCATTTGAAAAAAAGCATGGAGTTTTCTTTGGAGGAGAAGAAAATGGTTTCCTGAGTTGTTTGCTCTTCGTTTGCCAGCTAGAATATGGCCAGCCGTGGCTTGGCGCTGTCTTGCCATCTTGCTGCCTTCAATGCAGAAGAGTTTGGGTCCCACAGGTTCTGTAGAGGCCCCTGAAGATGCAGTTGCAGAAACCGAGGATAATTCTAAGGCCATATGAAGTACTAGTCTTTTTGTACTATGGATTTCTTTCGAAATGTGCTTTTCTTAGAGTGGCATTTTTAATCTATCGGCTTTCTCAGAGCATCTAGTATCTGGCAGTTAAAATTATGCAGAGGGGAAGATGAACATTCACCATGGATATGTATTTCAGTAACTGAGATGTAAGGAGGACATATTTTCATTTGCTTGTTTTCTGAGTGCTTACACATGTTAGGGGTATCTGTACTTACATACAAGCAAACGATATATTCAAATCAATAAGCTAGCTATTGTCAAGGCAAGTGACTAACTCTAATGTCTGTCTGTCCAGAGATGTGACCATGGTAACCCTGGGCCTCTATTTCCACCCCTGAGATTGTGTTCATTATCTGTTCTGTTCTCATAAACTACATGAAATCCTGAGCACAGTGCCTGGAACTTGGGGAGCGGTCAGGTTTCCATCCATGTGGTGAAATAGTTATGGACTTCATTTTGAAAATGTTACTGTCCTAATTTCATTTCTGTTGCTGTGATACAATATCCTGACAGAAAGCAACTCTGGGGAATGGGGCTCATTTCTGGGTATAACTCCAGGTTATGCCCATGGCTGTGGAAAAGTTGAGGTAGGAGCTTCAAACATCTGGAACATCATACCCCCAGTTAAGAGCAGAGAGAAACAAAAGCGCAAGTGCCCATTGGCTTCCTCACTTGTGCCGAGTGGTGTTCCCAACTCAGACAGTCCAGGACCCCCTCCGCTCTGGTGCCACTCGTGGTAGACTAGGCCACATCAGTTAATGTAATTAAGACAATCCCCATAGATGTGCCCACAGGCCAACCCAGAGTAGACACTCCCTCACTGAGGCTCTTCTCAGAGGGGTTCTAGGTCAAGTCCTCAGATGTAACTGTTACAGTTGTAAAACAGAATGTAGAATACCTCAAATATGAAAAAAAAATATGTGACAGCTGCTTATGGAGTTCTTTCATGCCAGGTGCTGCCTCAGGAACTAGGCACGTGCTGTAACTTTGTGTCTCCTTTACTTTCCAAGCTTGTTACTTCTTGGTGAGGTGTTGTTTGCTTTTACTAATTTATTGTTACTTTTGGAAGCTAAAGAAAGACCGTACAGATATTTGCAGGGTGGCGTCCTCACCAAGAAGTTGGTAGAAGGGGCATGACTCACTGCCTTCTGTAGAGGATGGTGATAGTGCGGAGAACAGGTTCACACCTTCAGCCCAGGATGGCTAGTCCTCGAAGCCTCGCTGTGTTACCTCAGGCTCTAATATTACCACGGTGGAGCATGGAGTAGCAGGATCTACCATGGCAACCTCTCCTGCTTCTTTTCTGTTTACTGTTGTCTGGGCCCTTTTTTTTTTTTTTTTTTTTTTTTTTTTTTTTTTTTTTTTTTTTTAAACTTTGGTTTGAGGGAGAGGGACTTAGAAATTCAGTTTTTGGCCCATACCTGTTCAAGCATATGCAGAAGGCTGATAGTTACACAAGCTTTGTGTGGACAGTGGAGTTCGTTAGCCACAGATAGTCTGCCGGTGGTTGGCAGTGTCCTCTTGGCCTGCACTTTTTACTGTCGTTAGTTCAAGGTATCTGAGCTTCTTCTGTGAGTGCTGATGAGATTTTCAAGCCAGTTTCTGTTGTATGAGGGTTCAGACACCATATTTACGGGATTACATGACAGTAAGCAAGGCCCCCACTGTGCAGTCTCTCTGCACATTTTTATCCCAGCATGAAAAAAACTGACGGTGAGGTTCTCCCACACCGAGAGAACATTTAATAGTGAATTAATATTTGTATCTGTTCGTTCCTGAGTCCTTGATTCTCAGGCCCCTCAGACGAGGATACAAACAGCTGACCACCCTTTTGATGTTCCTTTCAGGGACACCTGTGTGGTTTTTTGTGAAGATCGCTCCGATCCGGAATGAACAGGATAAAGTGGTCCTGTTCCTTTGCACTTTCAGCGACATAACTGCGTTCAAGCAGCCTATCGAGGACGACTCCTGCAAAGGTGCGTAGCTCTGATCTGTGCAGGCACACGCTCGATTTTGCTACAGAGAATTCGGGTTGCCAAGGCAATCTTGTGCAGAGATCAGGATTTAAATCTTAGTTTGCGTCGGGTGCTGTGTCATTCTGCAGTGTGCTTGGGCAAGAGATTGACAGAAATGTTTGGTAAAGCATTTAAAAATTCACATAGTTATACTTAGATGGAAGAAAACAGCCCAGTACATCTGACTTCATAGGGACTTTCAGGTTTCCTCTCCTTTCCCTCCACCCCTTCACCCACTGGAGACTGAACCATGGCCCTGTGCACACCAGGCAATCACTTCCACCAGGCTATGTGGCTCTTGATGTGTTTTCACAGGCTGTGCCTGACTTTCTTGTGGACATCTTTGGGTCTGACTTGTGGATGGTTGCAGACTCTTTACATAAAAAACTAGAAATGAGGGAGTGATGAACCTGGAAAATGGGCTGGGGAGGTGGGCAAGATGTTGGTAAATGGCTGTGTATCTGCTAAGTTCTTGAAACCAAAAAGTGGGCTGAATTTACTTATCTGAGCTGTCACATGATTAGGGAAAAGTTGGATATAGTCATAAACCCAGTACCATGTTCTGAACAACACATATATGTCTACATGTGACTTATGTGTGCTTGGTCGCATCATGTCTGTGGTTTGTGGTCTGTGGCTGGTTAATTGATAGGCAGACATTACTGAGGCCAGGGGCTAGAGCAACATGCCATAGGGGTCATTTGATCAGCTGAATGGCCTTAGTTAGATTTTAGCCAGATTGTGGTTAAGTATTGTTTGGGAAGCACTGTATGCTTCGGAAAGGAGCCTGCAGGATGGCTGGGAGTGCTAGGCTCCTGCCCTGGCTCACTGGGATAGTGGACAGAGGCGTCAACCACTCTCTCACATCCTCTCCTGCAGCTGGCATTCACTCAGCCAAGGACCCAGCAGTGCTTCCCATTGCCCAGCTACTGTGCTTGGCTCTCTCCTCCAGCTCTCTGCTCTTGAGGATTCCTGGGATGTGCTGAGAAATGCCAGCAGAGTCCAGGGGAGAGATAGGCTGGGACTCTTTACCCTGGATGTGACGAAGACCGATTGTTGAAGAAGAATCGTAGGGGAAAGAAGCACAATTTGGCCATGTCAAAGCGTTTTCTGTGGAGATGCAGCGGTGTGTAGCTATTATTGTTATAGTAGGAAAGGCATCCCCTTCTGAGAGCGCTTCATATCTGGCTCCACCGAAGTGATGAGTCAGTGGTGGTGGGAAGCTGTCTCAGGTTAATTTTCCACGAGTCACGTGCTCTACTTATTTAGCCCAAGCTGCCCCCATGTGCATCTTGTTGCTGATGAGAATCTCGGGGTACACAGCAGTGCATCCCATGCCCCCCCACCTCCAATTATTTCATTAGCCAAGGTAATTTCTTGCCATGTGCCAATTCTTTTTGTCAATGAAATAACACAAGTAACATGTAGCCTTATTTGTAAACAATTTAGAACATGTACATACATAACACATATTCACATATAAATACCTGTAACTATGTAGAAACACACATGCATACATATGCACACACGCATGCATATATATGCATATACATATATGTATAGCTACACAACCATATACACAGATGCACACATATGCACACACATGTCAGAACACATGTACATGCTCATACACATTAGATTTCAATGTGAGAATACTGGTAGGGAACCCAGCTTCATGCTACCTGAAAGTCCACCGCTGTGTTCTGATTCTCATGCTTTCTCTGTCACCATATCTCTGACCTGCTGTGGTGTGTTGGTCTGCTCAGGACAAAGTCAGATTTTATATTAGCCTGTTTATGATGGAAAAGCCAGGGAGTTGGTGAGATCTCCTGGATTGTCAGGCTGTAAACTTCAGTTCTGGCTGCAAGGATCTGACCCACACGGGAAAGATGCCACTGCGTGGCTGGATTGCTCTGTCTTGGGCTTGCTTTCTGGGTATGCTCTTGGTTCATTCTCCCTGACCCTGCTGTGTGTTTGGTTCAGTACTGCAGTTAGCACCAGATCTTCAGGGTTCCACTTTCCTAGGGTTGTTTAGAATTTACCTGTGAGCAAGACCGTGTAGGGTGCATCCTGAGAGTGGTTTAGGAAGCCTGCTTGTGCCTAACATTTTTCTCGGAACAATTAGCACACAAAGGGCAAACAACCAGATAATAGAGAGTTGACTATTTTGCTTGGTGTCCCGGGCACTGCTGTTGGGCTCTGGGTTGAGTCACTAGACTCCTTTTGCTCATAGCTCTGTGACAAGGCACCTTCCTCCTTCATTCTGTTGTCCCCTTTGGCTAATTTCCTAACTCTGACTAAAGTGCCCCACCACCACCACCACCACGTCACTCACCAGGGACTGAAAGTCAAGCAGGGCTTTCTGTTCGGTAACTGGCAGATGGGTTACACCTGGGCTCAGAGAGGAATACCTCATGTTCTGACTGCTGGTCTTTCTCTCTCTGTTTCTTTTTAGAGAAACAGGTGGCAGAACCTTTGCTTTCCTCTGTTGAGCTCAAGGCTTGAACAGGTGTGAAGTGTGGGGCTTTGGTTGTCACCTCTACATTGCTCACAAGGATGAGTTACTCCCTTGCTTGCTTGTAACTTGTGGCAAAGGTTTAGGCTCACCTGTGTGTTTGAACTTTACATTTCAACCCCACCAGAGATGGTGTAGAGATGAAAGGGAGAGCCAAGATTACAATATTGGAGGTTCCTTCTTGGGCACACTGGTGAGATGCTCTTAGGAATGATGAGTCAGAGACATGGTACAACCTTTCCACTACCAGTGCTCACATCTCAACTCTCTGCTCATGGGAGGACAGAGAGGCAGAGCTACTGAAGCTAACCTCAGTAACTGTAGTTACTTAAGCAGCCATTGTAGACGTTTCCTGTTTGCACATCAATGGAGAAAAGACAGGAAGAGACACTTCAGGGTACAGACAGTGTTGCACACTGGGCTCTTGTTCATGGACACACAGGCAGTGAGTGGTTCATGCTGGCCACTCATGTGCATCCACTGTTCAGTGTCAGCGTTGCTGTGAGGTGAAAGAGAACCTGTCTCTGAAAGAGATTTTTAAAAGTACCAGTCTACTGTTTCCCGTGGCATATCCCACTGAGCTCAGTCAGCTGTGATTTACATGGAAGCTGTCAGTGCCCCTGCAGGCTGTCCCCATCCTGCTGACCTGAGTGGAGCTCCAACAGCCTAGCCACTGGGCAGCGGGTCTGAAAGGGACAGAGATCTGCACCTCTCTTCCTGGCATCTGGTGGTGGGGATGTGGAGATGTATCCATTAGCACCTGGTGCTTCTGGAGTGCAATAAGAGAGCCCATCTACTTGTTACATTGACCAAAGCTTTTCAGGTGGAAGACCTTTGAAGTTATAGGAAAACCACACTGCTTTCCCCTTGTCCCACACAGTCCTCGGGGACTCTAGGTCAGTCCTGGGAAGGTGCTCCAGGGTAAAACTTGAAGATGCAGTTTCTGTGGAAGGTGCTGACTATTTCTAGAGGCCGAGGGATGGGAGTGAGTCACGTTGCATGTTGCCGCCCCTCAGCATCACAGATGGCAACAGTTGCAAGCTTTGTTTATTTGCTGTGCACGGGAGCGCACGTGTTTGAAGCTCCTGGTCTTGAGACCTGACAAGCTTTCAGAAGACTCATGGGACAGCTGCCTGGTCAAAACCTTGGTTCAGATGTTGCCTGTTAAGTGTTGGAATGTTGTATTTGGGGGACTTTAAGGGCAGCCGGGGTTGTTTAGACTTCTTAGATTCTCAGAAGCGTCTTTCCTCCATGACCTTCCCCTCACTACACAGATAAAATCAGCCCGTGCCTTCCCCTACACACCTAGATGTTGGTCATTCCTATTCTGGTCTTGGCGAAGGCAGTGCAGTGCTGGCTAGTCTATCATTTACAAACTCTAGATTGTAGCTCAGTTTCTACAAGACCAAATGATGAAGGAGTTGAGACTACCCCGAGGAAAGACGCCCAAGGCAGAGAACCATCCTTTTGACCTGATGTGAGCCAGTGAAAGAGCCTTGCCCAGAGGAGACGTCTACACTCTAGATTTTTTTCTCCCAAGGTACCCCAGGCCTCCTTTCCTCATTTATATAGCGTTCCCAAAACCTGCCCTACTGTGTCTTAAGGCTGTCATCCGAACAGAGATCAAGTGTGTTGGAAAAGCAAGTTGCTGTCCAAACCTCGAAACTTGAGGGTTCATATCCGAGCAACTGGTTTTGTTTGCCTGCAGGCATGCAAGATGGGCTCACTGGAGCTCCAGACGACCCTGGTCATTGTCCTGTGGTGTGGCTGAATGAGAATGCCTTAGTGTCTGACTAACCTGGTCATTGTGTTTTTCTGCCTGCTTCAGGTTGGGGGAAGTTTGCCCGACTGACCAGAGCTCTGACAAGCAGCAGGGGAGTCCTGCAGCAGCTGGCCCCCAGTGTACAGAAGGGTGAGAATGTTCACAAGCACTCGCGCCTGGCAGAGGTAAGGCTGGGTGTAGCCCACTTCCCGGGAGCGTGTGGGCTGAGAACATGGCATGTCATGGAGATGCTGTGCCTGTGTGAAAGGGGACCTCTGGGACCTCCAGCCTCTGGGCTGGCACTTTGGTTTGTCTGGGCTCTATAAACCATGCTGTGTAACCACAGGGGAAGGGACGTGCCTGCTTTGATCCTCACACTTTGGTGTGTGTAAAGGCAGACTGGGGACAGCCCTGTGTTCAGACTTGCTTGAGATTATGGGCATCAGCTCACTTGCTTAGGACACAGCAAAGAGCCGGAAGTGCTTCTCGTTTGTAAAGGAAGCCATTTAAAACTTTGTAAACCATAGACAGTTTTGCAATTTGAGCAATGCAGACTATTCGAGGAAAACAGAATACAGGATTCCGTTCGCCTGTCAGTGGCGATGCTCCTACATTCCCTTAAGCCATACTGATAAAGCCACACCTTTGCATTTCACGGTCCTTGTCCCATGACACCACTGTCATCAAGAAAGGGACGCTAATGCAGTAATGCATTAATGCAGACTCCTGTCAGTACATGTTACACCACAAGACAATGAGAAAGAAAGGACCAGAACAATGGTATTATTAATTGAGGGAAGGACAAAGTGAGCCATCCATCTGCTCTTAACCTGTTTTAGGTATTTTTTTTTCCTCCTGATACATAAAATATCTTACAATATAATGTACAGTCTACTTAAAAAAATGTATTCGCTCGTTTATCTGCATGTGAGAACATGTATGTGTGTGCCTGTGTGTGAGCTCAGTGACCAAAGGGTCCTCCGACACTTCCTCCCTATTCTTTTGAGGCAGGGCCTCGTCCTAAACCTGGGCCTTACGTCTTCTTACCTGAGTTAGAAGCCAGCACGTCCCAGCATCCTTCTGTGTCTACCTACCTTAGAGTTAGCACTGGTGCTGTGGGCCTGAGGCTAATGCCTGGCGTGGAACCTAAGTCCTTGGATTGGAGCTCTGCTCCTCAGCGCAACTGTGGCTGAGCTGTCTCTTCGCCCCCAAGCCCGATTCTCTGTGTGTTCGCTGTTTGGGGGATAGGTCCCAAGCTTTTAGAACCCGGAAGCACTTAGAAGCTCCTTGGTAGCGTTAGTTTGTAGAAACTGATTTAATGAACAAAAGAAGGGAGTTATCTAGTGTCTCGTCTACCTGTCTGGTCCCCTTGGTTCCAAAATGAAGCAAGAAGCTGGGACTCATCCTAGGGCAAGCTTCAGCCGGTGACTTAGCGATTTTATTGATCTTTTCAATAAAGGTTAATTTTGGGTTTTATTCATTTTCTCTGCTGACTTTTTTTTTTCCTGTTTTCCACTTTATTGTCTTCTGCCTAGATTTAGTGACTTATTTTTAGTCTTCTTTTGATTTAGTTTTCTCTGTCTAATTTCTTAAAGCAGATGTTTAGATGTCCGATGTGGATCTTTCTGGGCCTTACATCTTCTTTCTAATATTAAAATATTAGAAATTTCCCTCCATCAAAACCTAAGTTTTGCCTCACTTAAAATAAATTTTCACTTAGTTAAAAAAATACACCTTAATTCATTTCTATGTGTGTGTCTGTGTAGATGCATACGCCCATGCACGCCTGATGCCAGAGGAGGGCATCAGGTATCCTGCTGTGTCACGTCCTACCTTCGTCTTTTGAGACTGGGTCTCTCACCGAACCTGGAGCTAGCCTGGTAACCAGCAAGCCACAGCAATCCTCCTGCCTCTGCCCCTGGCACGCTGGGGCTACAGGTGGGTGTGTGGCCACAGCTGGCGTTTCATATGGGCGCTGTGGATTTGAACTCGGGTCTTCATGCTTGCAAAGCAGGTGTCCTTATCCACCGGGCCATCTCCCAGGCCTCCTCATAGGCTTGCCTCACAGACTTAGATCCTGCTGTTAGCCGCCTGTGCAGCATTGTTATGCGTCCTTGGAGAACTGGCTCCTTGGTCCGTGACGAAGTTTCCTCTGATGTAGCTACCCTACTTTCATTTGATTAGTGCTAGCACACACATCCTTCCCCATCTCGTCTCCATCTCATATACTTAATTCAGGGCTCCAGACAGACCTTTGGCTGGATGGCTGCATGGCTGGAAGGCTGGATTTTTTTTTTTTTTTTTTAAACCAATCTGACAGCTAAGCTTAATGTGATTACCAAAGTCCAGGCGGCTGGCTATAGTATCTCTCTGCCTCCCTGTTCACTGCTCTCGGTCTTTGCTGCTGTGGTGCTCTTCATCCTTTTTCCTCTTGTCTTAGTTTTAACGATCATTTTTATGACTTCACTTTTGGTTTATATAAAATACGCTTCTTTTGTGTCTGAGTGCGCTATATATATATGTATGTGTACATGTTGGTCTGGGCGCGTGCGTGCGTGCGTGCGTGCGTGCGTGTGTGCGTGTGTGTGTGTGTGTGTGTGTGTGTGAAGTCATGGTTGGGTGTGTTGCACTCAGTGGCTCCATGTTGGTTTTGAGACAGTGTCTCTCACTGAACCTGGGGCTCCCTGAGTCGTATGGGTTGGCTGGCTACGAGCTTCAGGAATCTATGTTTTCCATCTCCCCAGCACTGAGATGACAAGCATGGCTGCCGCACTCAGCTTTTTATGTAGGGGCTGGGGGTCCCCAACTCAGGTCCTCGTGCGTAGCGAGCGCATTGCCGATTGAGCCATCTCCTGAGCCTGAAAGCGTGCCTCTTTTAATTCATTTTTAGTGGTTGCCCTAGAGTTTGCACGTCATCGAGACAGCCAAGCAACACCGTACTGCTTCATGGGTAGTGAAAATACATTCTAATAGCAACATGCCCCAGTGGTCTGTTCCTTGGACCATTGCCTTCCTTCATGTCATTTATACATGTACTTGTACATGTACCGCCATAGTCAAATACATTGTTGTTATTTTTACTGCATGTATGTATGTATGTATGTATGCATGCATGGATATGTGTGTGTATGTATGCATGCATGGATATGTGTGTGTATGTAGGATATATGTATGTGCATATATATGAATGATATATGTATGTACATATATGTATATGTGTCATATGTGTGGGTATGTATGGTATATGTATATGTATACAAATGATATATGTATGCATGTATATGTATATGTGTGTTATGTACGTATATATGTATTATGCATGTATGGTAATCAGAGGACAACTCATGGGAGTCAATTTCCTCCTTCTACCAGGGATCAAACTCAGGTCATCAGGCTTAGTGGCTGGTGCCTTTACCCACTGAACAATCTTGCCTGCCCTTGTTGCTCTTATTTTGATCAAACTTCTATGCTAGATATCCAGTAACAACAATGTATTTACCTTTATTGCCCTCCAATCTTTAAGTACATCTGGGATAGGGCTGTCCCATTTTCCTTCTACTCGAGGATCATCACTCTCCCTGGTATGACTCTCTCCTATGAGAACCATCCACTATTGTCTGAGAAAATCTCTGTCTCCCCTTCACTTTGGGGGATGATCTCCTGGGGTGTAGAGGTGGAGGTGGTGTGCGCTTTCTGTGTGTACGCGTACCTTCTGCTTGCTACGCGTACCTTCTGCTTGCTTGGTTCTGAGATGTTGATGATCCTTATATTTATACCGCTGAAGGTTCATGCTGATTGTCAGCTCAGCAGAACCTTAACTCCCCTGGGCAGTGCCTGAGCATGCCTGTGGGGGATTATCTAGATTGTGTTCATTGTGTGTTAATGGTGCCACCTGTCCACTGTGGGTGGCACCATTCCCTGGCTGGGATCCTGGACGTGTGAATGGAGAGAGAGAGAGAGAGCTGAGCATTCAAGCCCTCTCTGCCTTGTGGTTATGGGAACCATGAGGCGAGCTGCTTTAGGCTCTTGCCGCCTTGAGTTCCCTGGTGTGGTGGACCGTGCGTTTGAGCTGTCAACCAGAATAACCTGCTCTTCCAAAATTGCTTTTGCCAGAATATTTTCTCATAGCAACCGAAAAGACGCCAAGACAGTTGAGTGGTATTTTAGTCTGAGGCTCCCTTCAGGATTTTTGTTGCTCTCATGGATGTTTACATAGTCTAATGAGGTATTCCGCTGTTTGTTTTGTTTATGTGGTAACATCCTGCTTCTGGGATCTGAGATCTGTGCCTGACATCAGCTTGGTGCTTCTTGGTGTGTATGTCTTCTGTTTCGTCTCGTGGCGCTTATGCTACGTGCGTTGACACCTTCTGTACTTGTCCTAAATTTTGGATATATTCTGTTTAGATTTTCAGTATTCCTCCATCCTTTGTAATTTCTAATGTTTCTAGTGGTATATATTGGAGCTCAGAGATTTGGGGGTCACCTCTGCTGAGTCCCACCTCCTAAGGATCTCATCAAATTGGTTTTCATTTTGGTCATTGTGGTTTTTGATAATTAAGTCTTTCTCTTTGGTTCTCTCTAGACTGGCCTTCCCTCCCTGTTCACACTGTCAATCTGTTCTTACATGTTGTCTTAGATTGGCCTTCCCTCCCTGTTCACACTGCCAGTCTGTTCTTGCATGTTGTCTTAGACTGGCCTTCCCTCCCTGTTCACACTGCCAATCTGTTCTTGCATGTTGTCTTAGATTGGCCTTCCCTCCCTGTTCACACTGCCAATCTGTTCTTGCATGTTGTCTTAGACTGGCCTTCCCTCCCTGTTCACACTGCCAATCTGTTCTTGCATGTTGTCTGTGTTACCAACCAGCCCTTAGTGCTTTGATTTCGGTTGCATTAAAATTCCAGTCTGACGTTTGCTCTGCCTCTTCTTCTTCTTCTTCTTCTTCTTCTTCTTCTTCTTCTTCTTCTTCTTCTTCTTCTTCTTCTTCTTCTGCTTCTTTTGCCTCTGGCTTTGGCTGAGAGCAGCCATGACTGATAAGGAATAAGGAACTCAAGGAAAGGCGGAGGTCTGTTACCTTTATCGAGACAGGACACAGCACAAATGGGAAAGTGCTCTTTGGCCGCTGGCTTCCATCATTTAGTTTTAGTAAGCCTGGACCACCGACTGTGCCCTTCACAGCCATGTTACAGCCTTGCCTCCTCTCTTAGAAGGCATAGGATGAGGAAAGGGTGGTGCAGGAGCCTTCTTCCCTCCCCATGACCAGCAAGACCAAGCCTAGTAAAGTGGTTTCTCTGAGGTGAGGCCTTGCTGGGGAACCTTGCCATTAATGTACCAGCCCCTGATTGCCGGATGGCTTTCTGAGCTTTGTGCAAACTGGGATACTCCTCCCTTTCTTCATGGGGCTTCCCTGTCTCTGTGTGTCTTTGTCTGGAGAGTGTCCCTGAACACCGGTGGCTGACCTTGGCTAGCCTTGTCTGAAAAGTGACCTTGTGTGGAGTTCTCTGCAAGGCTGTGTAACTCAGCACACGTGCCTCACTTTGGCTTCCCACCCACCTTATAAGTAGGTACTGTATTATAACCAATCAGCTCTTGATGCTCCCTTGATGCCATGGCCAATTAGTCTATTCCATCCACACCCCGAAAAAAGCCCTTATATACCCTACCCATGGGATAATAAAGTAGTTTTGTCTTCTGCAGTGGTCTCTGGAGGCTATTCCACCATACCCAAGGGCCATCCGAATCCTGGTCTCCACCTCTGTCCCCTTTGTCCTCGCAGTCTAGTAGCCAACAGCCTCTGGGGAGGAGGGGGGAGGGACACAAAGTCTTGTTGAGAAAGACACTTGGAGCAGAGTGGTCCTTTCCCACCTCCTCCTGTCAGAGAGATGGAGGCTTTTATTCTCAGATCTTTCTCATGGAGGAAGCACTTAAATGTAAGCATGTGACTGGGTCCTGCTGGAGTCTGTCTAGGTGACAGCAGTTTTTATGTGACAGCGTGGACTTTGCCTGCCTTCGCTCCTTCCTGCAGGGAGTCTGCTCAGAAACTCTCCCCTGACACCAGACCCCGCTGCCCACCTGTACCCTCACTCCTCTGCTGAGGTCAGAGGAGTTCACAGACATGCAGGCAGCGTTTACTGTGCTGTGAGGACCCAGTAAGGACTTGCACACTCCGTCCATGCCGGATTGGAAGTCAGAAGGCTGTGAGGCTCACAGGGGGGATGTTACCTTCAGTTTGTAGTCGATATTGCCCCGTATTCTCAGTCAAATGCTCTTGGTACAAGGGGAGCCCAGGGAAACCCCTGCCACCTCAGGGGGAAGCAGACACAGGCTTGTGGGCCTGCAGTCTGCAGATGTTTCTAAGGCCCACTTATCGGTTAGTGTGCTCCGTCTCCTAGCTCAGCCAGGTTCAATCCTTTGTTCATATTCCTCTTGTACAGACTTGCAAAGACAGGAGGTGCACCAGGGGGCAGGCTTTGTGCACCCCAGTCCTCTGAACACCTTGGGCTGGTTCACAGAGGAGGACCCTGGGGCTAGGAAAAACTCGCTTGACTTACTTTGAGGTAAGAGGTGGATTGTAGTTTAAGCATGAGGTTTATCTGAAAAGCCAGGTGTGGTGGTGTGCGCCTGTAATCTCAGAGCTGGAGAGCAGATCCCTGGGGCTTGCTGGTCAGTGAGCCTAGCTATTCAGTGAGGTCCAGGCCAGTGAGAGACTCTGACTTCAAGAAGATCAAGGGTAGGAACATGTCTACTGCTGTTACTGAGGACCGAGGTTTGGTTCCTAGCACCTACACGAGGAAGCCCACACTTGCCTGTCATACAGCTCCAGGGGATCTGACCCCATCTCTGGCCTCTGCAGGCCCCTGCATGCCTGCATATACACTCGAGTGTACACTCATGCACAAAAACAAACCACCCAACGTTTATCTGACTCTGAACCCAACGCCGTTTCCCACTGGAACAATTTCTTCTGGGTGTGACTTCTGTGCCATTGGTTACAGTTCTTATCAGCGTGTGTCGGTGACATTTCATTCTGCGGCAGAATACTTGACAGAAACAACCGAAGGGAAGAGAGTTTTATTTGGACTCAGAGTCTCTGCTGCAGAGTCAGAGGCAGGGGAGGAACAGGGTTAGGGCAGCCTGTGCCTCTGGCAGTGGGAGCACGGATCAGCTTCCTCTCATCTCTCAGACCAGGAATCAGACAGCGAGCTCCGTATGGACCTGGAGCCGGGCTATATATAGCCCATAAGGCCTGCCTTTCATCAGACACTTCCTCCAGTTAGGCCAACCATCCAACAGATTCCACACCCTCCCCAAACTGCCACCAGCCAAGGACCAAGTGTTTGAACACAGGAGTCTGTGGGAGGACATTTCACATTGAAGCCATAACCTGGGGTAACTAAGTAAGTGCTCTGGCTTTAGCCTGTAGAGGGCCTGTGAGTTCCTTCATCTTGGGACAGGAAAACTACATTTATCTTTTGCTTCAAACATGATCTTATGTAGTATATAAACTGTGCTGGGAACATTTATCACAAGGTGGGGCCCCTGGATGCAGAAATTGAGTAATGCTAAGGAGAAAGTGGTGTCGGACAGGGAAGCTCAACAGAGATGGCCTGTGAGGAAGGAGCAAAGTGCCAACCTGAGGGGTTCTGTGGGGGGCAGGATGGGCAGAAATGTTCCCCCAAGAGACACTTTCCTGTGCACTCACTGGCTCCTGTTCACTGCAGGCTTTCTCTCCACTTTGAGCTAATAGCTGGAGCCTGCCAGCTAAGTGCTCTCCCTGTAGCTGAACAGAGCATCCTTGGGCAGGGTTGTGAGGGGTACCTCTCTGAGTCCCATATCCCCTCACCAGCAGTAGTTTCCTAAGAGGAATGTTCATTGTGTAGAGGAGAGCCCTGGCCCTGCTCCACTGGCCTCCTTTAGGAGGGACCTTATCTCAATGTCCCTTCCTGGGCCCCCTCTGTTCTGGTCTTTCTTTCTGTGGATCCTCTATAGTGAAGATGTGTGTGAGATTCCACCTTTAATCCTCTCTGGAACCTTCCATCTGCAGACTTAAGTTCAGTATTCGACCTGAAATTAGCAACAGTGATGGCTGAGGTAGGTACCTGTTGTCAGGGTGAGGGAGGAATGAGTGCAACCGGACCACTGTGGCGTCCCAAGTGTGGTTGGCCAGTACAGCTGGCCGCTGCCATCCAGATGTGCTGCTGGGTTTCCTGTGAATGAGTGAACATGAGGTGTCCACAGAATCCAAAGAGGGTATTGATCCCCTGGAGCTGAGGTTACAGGTAGTTGTGAGTTATTTGATATGGGTACTGGGAACCAAACTTGGATCCTCTCCAAGAGTAGCAAGTGATCTTAACTACTGAGCCACCTCTCCAGCCTCCTTTGGTTCAAATTTGTTAATCACTTTGAGCACATTTCTATATACTTGTGGCATATGTTGACTGTTAGGATCTTTTGAGAGTATCTGACCCTTGGCTCATTTTCACCTCAGGCAGTTTCTTGCTGTGGCAGTTTATGTGACACTATTCTTGGGGCAACATGAACTAATGTCTGTTCACCCCAGATAAGGAACCAACAACAGATCAAAGTAATGATGTCACCAAAGTCTAACTTGAAAGTGGAGCCTAGTGACTCTGATCTGTTTCAGGGACTTCCTGAAGTTTCTGAGTTGTTTACTTGCTGAGTCTTGCTGAACCTTCTCTGAAGGATCAAAGGTTTCACCTCCCTTTAGAATATCCAGGGAACTGATGAGTTTCCCAGGATCTTTTATCTAGGAATAAATTGCTGTGGTTCTTTATGTACTTTATAGATATTTTGTGATTAAACCCCTTAACAGATATACAGTTTGAAACTAAGTTTCCCTATCCACAGGATGTTTCTTCACTTTATTGTCTGCAGAAGCTTTTTAGTTTAATATCAGTGTGTGTATGTGTTTACATTAAGGTTTTTAAACAAAAATATGGTGTATTTTTAACTTTTTTCCCTCGCTGAACTCTTAGCTTATTTTCCTCACTTAACATCATTTACTCTGAGGTATAACTTCCAGAAAGCACCTGTCTCCTTCATTCTCTTTACTGGTTGCTTTGTACTTGATGGCACAACTGTATCTAGACCCATTTCTCTCCTCTCCACCAATAGACATCTATGTTATTACCCATTTTTGATGGTCACATGTAACACTTCATTGCATGTATATGTATTTATGTTTATGTTTATATTTATATTTATAATTTCTGGTTAGAAACTTCTCAAACTTGCAGAGTAGTAGAGAAAAGCTTAGTGGACATCCAGCTAGAAGTACTCTCTAGAGAGTGTAAGTGTTGATAATTTCTCATGTCAGTTAGAGCCAGGATGTGAACAAGTGAAACAGAGGCCCCTTGTTCCCAAGGTCATGAGCTTGAAGCTGTGGCATTTCTCTGGATACTTCTCATGCTTATGTAACATGTATTTATTAATAAAAACCTATAATAGTTG
>JADRCD010221670.1:0-15943 GCA_019843815.1 Montemys delectorum | reverse complement strand
GTGTGTGTGTGTGTGTGTGTGTGTGTGTGTGTGTGTGTGTGTGTGTGACTGTGAGTGTGTGAGTGTATATGAGTGTGTGAGTGAGCGTGAGTGTGAGCGTGTGTGTGTGTGTGTGTGTGTATGAGTGTGTATGAGTGTGTGTGTGTGTGTGTGTGTGTGTCACACAGTCACCATACACAATGGTCCACATTGATCTGGAGACAACACAAGTCACAATCTAGAGAGAGAGTGGCTACAGGTGGGATCCGGAGATGGTGCCCAGGAGAGACTGCCCTCAGACAGAGCCTGATTGGAGTTATGGAAAATATATGGGAATGGGGTTATACCCATTGAGGTTATGGAAAATATACGCATGAGCATGCCACAATGCCAACTGATGTGAATTTGAAGAAAGATAAAAGACACAGGGAGCTGACGTTCTAATGTGGGCTGGCCTTGAAGGAGCATGTCACACTTACCAAGCAGTGTGAGCCTGCTCGGGTGAAATAGCCCCTGCAGGGTTTGTTGCCCACAAGGTGACACTAGTCTCCTACCCAGCTATGTGATAAGGAAGCAGGGTCTCAGAGAGCTTAGGCCTGAGGCAGCCAGGCAGTTGAGAGCCTGGACAGGACCCAGGCCTCTCCAATGCCTCTCCTTATACCCAATACATGACTTCATGCCTTGTTCTGGCCAAATGGCTGTCCCTGGCTTGTGCCAGTGTTTGAAATGATCCCGTGTGAAGGGACACCAGGCCTAGATTCCTTCCACCCCACCTATCTGGGGCTTCCTGCTGTGATGGACGACAGGGTTTCTTCTCACAATGCAAACTGGAAAACCCCATTTGAACTCTTTTGCTGCTGGCCTGCGAGCCTGGGGAACAGCCCACAGATCCAGGCGGAACCAGGGGGGAGGAGAGGGGAGCCAGAGTTTATAGCCCAGGCTGCAGGCATCCTGCCTGGTTGGATGGTCTTGCCTTCCTGAGTAGGGGGTGGGAACTGAATTATGATTGCATCAACTCCCCTTGGAGCTCTGGAAACTATAGTTTCTCTCACTCCTTCCTCTATGGCTCTTCTCCGTCTGTAAAATGAAAAGCAGATCCCTGGCTGACCCTGGAGGCTGTGAGCGGGGCTGACACTGGAGGTGTGCGGAGCAAGAGCGGTCCCAGCATCTGTTTCTCATTGACTTCAATGGGGTGTGTCACTCAGACAATGGAGTAGTGTGCAGCTCAGGCACAGCCCTGCCCCGTGACCCTGCAGCCCGCTGGCAGCAGGCTGGAAGAGGCCCTCCTCCACTGTGCAGCTGGCCAGGGGCTGGGGAGCTGCTTCCTAGAGTGTGGGGGTGGCTCCCCCTCACCATCAGTTCTTCTTCCTAGAAAGATGGGCTTCAGCTGTTTCCCCAAGACTTCTGGTAACCTCCCTAAGTGTAATTTACAGTCAGTGGGGGGAAAAAAAAACAGGAGTGACGAGACCCTCCTCCTCCCCTGCCTCCACTCCCTGTACCCCCGTGCCCCACTCCCCTCCTCATCACCCTCCACCTCGCCCCAGAGTTTTAGTGTGAGCTCTGCCAGTTTTTTATAGCCTTTCTTTGAAATCATAATAACAAGCTGATGCACAATTCTGAATGAGGGAGCTGACCAAGTAAGTGCTGCAGGCAAAAGACCTCAGGCTGAGTGTTCAGTATGACAAGGTAAATGCTTTTGTCTGAAGCTTTTGCATATATTAAGATGTCTCTGCTGGGAGGGCCAGAGGGACTGGGACATGGGCAGCTGGGTGACTCCACAGCTAGCTCCTGCTCTGTCCTCAGTACACACTGTGAGTGCATCACCGAGGTCTCCTGCCCTGGTTTGACAGACCAGTCACCAGTCCACTGCCATGCTCTCAGAGCTGCATGGGCCCTGTGCGCAGTCTTACTTGAAGCTATTTAGCAAATCACCTGCTTTCTGATTGTTCTCAAATTTGCCGTGAGAATCCCAAGACTCGTTCAGATTCCTGAAGTCCACCTCCCATGATGTGCTGGTAGTGGGATTTCTGAGAGGTGGGCATGTGCACTTGAAAGAGTAACAAACTGCCTTCCAGAACAACTGTCCTCCATACCGCTGGGCACTGGAACCCTTTGGCCACCTTTGAGTGCTTCAAAAGAGAATTTGTCCATACACTCATTATCAATTTTCTTATTCCTCTTTAAATTTGCCCTGCGGGCTCTAGGGCTCTAGTGAGGTGACTGTTTTGTAATTCATTTAAAACTGGTTTCTAATAAGGACATTGTTCCCATGCCCCTGTTTTGCAACAATGTATCTCAGTTTGCCTTTTTGTCTTTGTTTGTTTGTTTGTTTTGTGAGCTAAAGACTTAGATTCAGTCAGTAGGAAGCAAGCACAGTGGTGTGAACCTGGACTACTCTGGAGGTGGAGACAGAAAGAATGTTTGAACCTAGAATTTGAACCCAGGAAAGATGCGCGGATCCCCTCTCAGGCCACAGTCCTGTAGCGGGTCCCTCATCCTTTTCATTATACTTTTTTCTCTCAAGCTCTCATTTTCGTTCCTTTCTTTCTATCTCCACCTCAATATTAAACAAACATGAGTATAGAGTGTAGATGTTACACTCAAAGACAAAATCATTATCTAAGTATAACTAGAATACTATTTATGTTCAATTTTGGTCTAGGTTTTCAAACTTAAAAGAAAACCCAAACTACTACTTATGCAATTAATGGAATTAAAGGTGTAAAAACAGCAGTGTATAATTCTCTTCACAGTTATCAGAAAGTTACTGTCTTATGACTTTAAACATTTTCAGCAGAGGTAGAGCCTGGCCCAGTATCTGATGTTTGAAGTTAAGGTATAAGCTACATGCTATAACAGAACATAGAGTCTTGGCCACACCTCATCCTCCCAGCTTCCACCCCAGAATCTCTGATGCCTTCTCTGTTCTGTTCCCCCACAGGAAGGAACAGAACCTGACAGGTAAGATTTGGACTAGATTCTGCCTTGTGGGACCTTTAGGGGTGACATGATGTTATCTGTGTTTACACTGAAGGAAATCCACAAAGCAGAAAGGAATGTGCATCCATGAGCAGCCCTCGAGCTGCTGGGAATACAGGGGCTACAGGGCTGTGCAGCTGTGCCTTTCCTGGGGGCTTTCTTCTCTCCCTCTGATCTTGGTCAGAAACAACACATACACACACGTACACAGGTATACACACATGTATACACACCACACATATACATACCCACATATACACCACACATACATATATTCTCACATACCATACACATGCATACCCTATACACATATACATATACACCCACAGACCACACATACACACACACACACACACACACACACACCACACCTACAAGCACACAGACATACATACCACACATGCACAGACATGTACATACATGCACACAAATATGTACATACATGTACACACAGGCACACATACCACATATATGCATACCCATATGAATGTCACATACATACATACACACACACACACACACACACACACACACACACACACACACTAAACTCAACCAGCAAACCAGCAAGCAGAAGTCAGAAAAACTGTTCCTTTTGGACTCTATAGGCCACAGCATCTGGGCTTACAGAGCAAGGAAGACTTCAGCAAGGGAGAGATCAGGGGTGAACAGGAAGTACCAGGATAAAGAAAAATAAAGAACATTGCCTTGCTGGTCTACCACCCAGGAGAGTGCTTGTGTGCAGTTCCTCGAGGACATTTTGGGCTGCCTCTCTTGCTTGCTTGCGGCTGGAGCACACCACAGTTGCTTTTTAAAGCATAGTTAACCACAATGTACTTGGAAGTTCCAAACAAAAGCCCTTCTAAAGGGCGGAGGATACAGCTCCATGGGAAAGTGCTTGCCTAACCACGTGAGGCCCTGGGTTTCATCGCAGCCTTCAGCACAAGCAAACAGAAAGCCATGTAAAGACTGGCAGATAATAATTGTACTCAAATGCTTCCGGGACTGTCTTAGTCCACCCTCAGAATAACCCAAGTTGCTCAGAGGTACTGAGGCTTGGGCTTCATTTTGCTTTTAAGCGGAAATTTGTTATTTGAGTTTCTTGAAAGTCAAATGATCTTGGTTTTTACATTACACTCTGGCTCTTCTTTAGTAGTGAAAATTAGGATTGTGGTGGTTGTTTCGTTTTCTTGAGACAAACTTGCAATATGTAACCTTGGCTTGCCTGGAGCTGGCGGTGTACATCGGATTGGCCTCCAAGTCATAGCGCTTCGCCTCATTCTGCCTTCCAAGTGTGGGTAGAAGATGTGTACAATCATACCCTCCTCAATTGCTTTTTTAAATTGCCATATCCTGGATATAAAGACTAGGAAGAGCAAGCGAGTGCTGATGTAGTGCTTTGGTGCACTTCCCCCCGATCAAGCATCAAGCATCAAGCACCGATTCCCCTCCTTCTTGCCAGGTAGATGAGATGTAGCTCAGAATCCTGCTGAGTGTAATAATCTCATCTTCAGTAAAACTCGTACACATGGAGAGCTATCACCACCTGTTTAAGTTTGTCAGCCGTTGGGAAGGGACCAATCTTTCACAATAGTTCAGGCGGCGCTGGTCACAGCTGGTGATAACCCTCTACTGTGGAGAGAAAGATCTGCTTCAAGAGGTGCATTTCTTGGTTTTGCTAAAATATCCAGGCTACAGAACCGCTGAAAGAAAACAGCAAGCATACAGTTGTGGAATTTTCTGATGCAATCTGACTGGAAGTCTGAATTGGGATGTCCAATTTTTTTTGGAAGAGCTTCTTGTTGATAACACTCATTATCATATTTTCTTAAGACTGACTACCTCAGTAACCAGAGAGTGCCTGCTTTGAGTCCTTACATGTCTGAAGGCCGTAGGCTGATCTACATTTGACCTCCTTTCTTCAGAACCCAACAGCACGCATGCCAGAAGAGATGGATCAAGCCCATAATCTCAGCCAATGGGAGGCTAAGGTAGGAGAGCTGCCATGCATTTGAGACCCTGACGACATTCTCTATAAATCGCCAAAGGGCAAGTCCAAAGCCAACCAAGCGGGTGTTGTTGTTGTTGTTGGATTAATTTTCCACCACAGTGATATTGGTAACTTGGTCTTGCAGTAATTTTTTTCAGATATGTTTTAATGGGAGCTCCTGGGCTTCAGGTCCCCAGAGCCATCATTTAGAAATTCACTAAATGACTCACCAAACACAGTGTCAACTACACTAAGCCAAAATTCATCATAGCTGTGTCACAAGAATGTTTGTTCAGGCAGCTTGAAGTCTTTCTCCCAGGACCTGTGGGCTTCCTGTGTTCTCCTTCCCACGCATGCTCAGACAAAGCCTCTTTATCAGGAAAATGGAGTAAACTGTGGGATCCATTTGCATATTACCACCCACCAGAGACTATCTGTTTTGGTCTTTGTCCTTGAGGTTTGGTCAGGTAGGGATTCCATGTACCAATGCTTCACACGTCCAAAAGGAAAAACAAATGTTCAACAGTTGAGACACTGTGACCCACCATAATGTAGGAACAGTCCTGTAACGTAATAAAGAAATCCCACCAGCCAAAATCTCAGGCCCCAGAGAGCAGGCTTTGCTAGCTAGCGGTGATAGTCTCAGGCCTGCTTGGATAACCACTTCAGACTTACTTTATCTAGAACACTCTGAGCCATTTCAATTTGCGCACCAGTAAAAGTGTATGCCACTTCTCATTTGATATTTCTTTTCCCCAGTTGCTCAGATTCTTGCCTCTAGATGTCCTGTATCTTGGATGTGACTGGGCGGAGGTTGGGGGAGGAGCCTGAGTCTTCCCCTCTGCCGGGCACATCACTTTGCGCTCATCTGCTCTCTCCAAGCCTCGTGCCTGTCCTCATTGCTCATACACTTGGCTGTAATCTCAGCTTGGCTCCTCGTTGGCTGTCTTAGTTACTTCTCTGCTCTCGTGGATAAAATGCTAAAGCAAGTAAGCTGAGGAAGAGTTTATTCTGGCTTGTGGTTCAAGGGAAGGCAGAATGACAGAAGGAGAAGGCCGCTGGTGGCTTCGCATCCACAGGGTTTCCACTGTAGCATTATGCTAAATATATCCCTTTTGTTGCAAGCCCCAGAGCATTTTCAGAATTCCACCACTGTTTTTTCTTCTTGCTGTATCCTTAGCAGCATTCACTCTCAAAGAGTGGAGGCTCTACCAAGACCCATTCATTCCCAGGGGATGCCTCTGGAGGCATGGGTGTCTGTCAAGACCAGTTAGACAGGTGATGGAGTGGCAGGTTGTGGTGGGGTACAGCTTAGAGCCCTGTTCCTGGTACCCAAAGGTTTTAACTTAGTGGCCATCTACTAAACTGCTCTATCCTTTACCTTCAGCCTGCTCTGTGATGCGTGCTGAGTGCTGAGTGTTTAAGAGGACTTACCGTTCTTACAGAGGACCCAAGTTTGGTTCTCAGCACCCACCTCAGGAGACTCATGACTGACTGCCACTCCAACTTCAGGGGATCCAGGGCACCTGCATATATGTGGAACATATAATCTCTTTCCCTGCCACCCGCCCCCGAGTTTCTCACCTGGCATTTCCTTGACTACTGATCGTAATCCACGGAAGTAGCTGTTAACTTTGCGTCATAGTCTTAGGTCTCATGAGGTAGACTAGGGAGCCATTAATGAAGCATCATTTTAGAATCAAAGTCCTAAAGATCCTTAGGGGACTTTGGGACCATAAAGAACAACACACCTTAGGCAATCAAGGGAGATTAGAGTTCCCTAGAACCTCACTGGAGAAGTACAGCCAGACACCAGCAAGGCCAGGTGGTGATTACGTAGGCTTACGGAGAACGAAGAATGCTGGGAATCAGAAGCTTGGCTTCCGGGTCCTGACTCTGGGATGGGCTTGCTGTGTGTGACCTTGGACAAAGCAGGACTCTTGCTTTGTTTACAAATATGGGGATTGGTCTGGAAAGTTTTCAACGTGCCTCCTGTGCCAAACATTCATCTTTGTTTTGCAGTGTTGTGATTCAGTGGGAATGCCTCAGAAAGAGGGGATCGGCTGACCTTGGGCTGACTGATCAGCTCGGGCAGCCAAAGGAACAGAAGGAACACACACCTTCCCAGCCTAGCCTCCGTGCCAGGGCCCAGCGCTTCTGCTGTTGCCCGGCTTCTCCTGCTTTCCAGCTTCTCCAGCTCATCTCTTTGCCTCTTGGACTCCCTCAGAACGAGACAGCCTGTGTGCTGGTTGACCATATAGTTTACTAAGCTGTCAGACAGTTTATCTCACGCGTGTGCATGTGCTCCAGCATCGGATGGAACAGAAAAAACCCAAGCCTCCCAGGCTAAATCTGAAGTAAAGTCTGCTCTTCCTTTCAGGACTGATTCATGGCTAAGCCTCCGCAGTCGGACATTGCCTCATTCTGGCGGTGAGACATGGGCCTTTTGTCAGGCCAAGTTTAGGCAAGAGTTCCAAGGCAAAAGTGAGTAATTTCTGATGGATCGGGGCTTGCGACGCTTTCTCGGCCTCACCAGCCTGGCCTGAGGCCTCCCCTGCTCTTCAGGTGGATTTTTTCCCCTTGTACTCAGATTCTAAATCTACCCTCTGACAGGCAGAGGTGAGTCAGTGCTCCTGGTCAACCGCAGGCTGGCACCCTGCTGTCTCATGGGTCTGAACTCAGGTGGGAATTGCCTTTGTGCAGTGACTTGAAGATTTAAGATCTCTGAGGGCTTCTGAGTCCCGTCCCCTCTGCAGGAACAGGTGGCAGGTCATTCTCCTGACTACTCTTCGGGTAGGAGGCCTAGCTACCCTGTACTGTCTTCTGACATCTCTTTGCTCCCAACCATGATAGGACTGTGAACATATTTAGCAGATTATGAGACACCTCTGAAACCAGATATTCAGGTTAATACAAAATCCCCACTACGGGCGTAAATAATCTAATTAGCTGTCAATACACAAACAGGACAGTCACAGCTCTCAGGAGTACTTGGAGGACTTCTGCCTCACACTCATTTCAAGACAAGCCACCCCTGTTCCTCTCTCTGTGATAAAAAACAAAACAAAACAAAACAAAACAAAAAAAGCCCTCAAGAAAAGGCACGAGTGAGGGGACCCCTGTATCATC
The DNA here is from genome assembly GCA_019843815.1 of Montemys delectorum. Taxonomy (NCBI): domain Eukaryota; kingdom Metazoa; phylum Chordata; class Mammalia; order Rodentia; family Muridae; genus Montemys; species Montemys delectorum. The sequence goes on along the minus strand of JADRCD010221670.1, from coordinate 7,866 downwards.
CACATCCTGAGATGCTCCCAGAGGTAAAGTGCACGTCTTAAAGGATCCTTGTCTGTGGCTCTTACCAACCTCACTGTCTGGATCTTTTGGACCAACCCGAAAGGCGGTGCACACAGCACCATGTGTCCTGCACAAATCCATAGGCTGACCAGACCGTTTTTTTTTTTTTTCCCGAATTGCTGTGTGGTTCTCTCTGGACTCGAGGGGCTGAAGAAGCACCTCATCTCGCCACTTCCGACAGAATGGATGGATGCTCCATGGCCAGCTTGAGTCAGCATTAGTTATACCAAATGGCACAGGTCTGAGACGATGGGTCAGAGTTGTCAGCATGAGCAGCCTGTGCGTTCGGTCTGTGCAACAATAAATGTTTTCTGGACAGTACCAGGGATGAGGCATCTCTCTATACACTGGAAGCAGAGGGATAAACAAGGAAGAAGATGAGTGCCCACAGGAGTTTGCACGTAGGGAGGAGTACACATATAACAAACAGACAACAAGACAAACGGTACAGCTCTTCAGACATAACGATTTGACAGGGGCTGCGTGGGATCTGCTTTCTTCAAAGTAAGTCATGAATAACAAGAAGTGGAGAGGAAGGGAAAAGCAAGAGAGAGAGACAGAGACAGAGAGACAGAGAGAGACAGAGACAGGGAGACAGAGACAGAGAGAAAACCAGTATACTGTCACTGAAGCAGAAATAAACTTGGCACATTAAAGAAACAGTGGCCGGAGAACACAGGGGTGGGGGTGGGGAGAGCAGGAGTGACTGGCATGATCTTAGAGAGCAGCTGGCACCAGAACCTTCACGTGACTGTAAGTGCACTGGGTGTTACTGAGGTGCTCTGGGAAGGGGCAGGTAAAACTGTTCTTAGAGGCATTTTAAGAGGAGCCATTGGTAACCAGGCTCCGTTCTTTCTGTGTGGAGATCCCTGTGTGTCCAACCACCTGCCATAGTCCAGGGAAGAGGGAGGGACGGCTTTTGTGGGCATCTGGCCTGCTCAGCTGTTTGGTGGTTTGTGTGAGCCTTCAGGGGAGAGAGAGGTCCTTGTAACAGAGTGACTTCCTTGAGGGAAGAAGCCACACATACTTGGCATTGATCAACTTCTCCTCAGCCGAGGTGCTCTCAGTTTGGAGTAACACACACAGTACAGTTCGAGGAAGTCAACGGCCATTGATTGGCTTTGGTCATTACAGGGGTAAATCTTGCCTCAGGGATTCTATGTCAAGACACTCTGTCACTGGAGCCTCTTCCATTCTGTAGTCTTCATATTGGTTTTATTTTCTCTTGTCCTAGGAGAATCTTCTCCCCAGTGGATTCACTGCCCTTGCCTTTGGAAGCCCCACATTTTAGAATCAATTCACATTCTAAGCTACCTCCCATGGCTGATTATTACCGCAATCTGAACAGGGTGTCCCAAGTCAAGACCCCAAATGAGCCGAGCCCTCACCTCTCCATTGTGGAACATCTTCGTGGGATTCACTGCTCTGTATGTATGTTAAGCTCTATCCAGGGTTACCTAGGTGCTCTGAGGAACTTCAGGGCTCTCCTGAGACCCTGGGATTCAACCTCAGCTGGTCACCCAGAAGACTGGCCTGCTGAAAGATCTCCCTGCTAGGCCAGTGCGATGTTTTCCTCTCGGACCTCATGGGCTCAGAATGGTGCCAGAACGCTAATGCAGGGTCTGCTCAGCTCCCTCCTGTTAGGAAGAGCTCAGGCTGCACTGGCCCTAGGCTACATGGTCTGTGGAGGCCTCAGCAGCCCTCCCCACCTCCGAGTTCTGATTGTGTTGGGCACTATTGTCGGGCTCTGCCCTAAACTGTGTCTGGCTCCTCCAAAGTTTCCAGATCCTTGTCCCTGAAGGCCAACAGGCCATTCCAACTCCTGATTGATGTCCTTTCCGGCTCATGACTGATGTGCTGGCTTTGTGTCCTCATTCCAGATGGGTGACGCTCTGAATGACTGTGCTCTAGCCCCATCTCGCTCGCATGGATGAGGCCCACGGCCACTTGCATCTTTCTGTTGGATGTCCCTCTGCCATCCTCACAGTGTGACAAGCCTTATACACAAAGACTAGCTAGTTCATTTTTAAGGAGGTGCCACTGAAAGAAACCATTCATCTACTCAGATGGACTTGGAAATATTGCCGGTATTTTATTGTTGCTCCTGGAAACTTAGAAGAGGGGTCTATGCACACACTCCTTTGAAGTCGGCTGATGGTTGCAGCTGCTCCAGCTCGCTGTGCCTCTGAAGGCTTAACCTTACCAAAGTGGCCCCCTAACCCACAAGGCACGTGGCTTGGCTTCATTCTGCTCCTTCCTCTGAGTATTTACTGTCTGTCATTTTGATAAGATCTGAAGCCTTCCAGAAATGCATGGGTGCTAGTGCCTAGAGTATAACTTGCCTAGTTTATATGATTTTAAATACTTAACGCAAAAGAGGAAAGAACTGAAGACTGCATAACTTCTTTTAAAAATTTTAACTTATATTGAAGTAATATTTTTAAATGCATTGGCTTCAATTAAATATATAGTTAGGACTAAGTGTCACCCATTTCTCTTTTATTTTGTGATTTAGCTACTAAGAGTACTAGGGTGGAGATGGAGCTCTGCGTGTATGATGTAGGGTCCTGTACCCAGCACCAGAGAGAGAGGAGAAGGGAGGGAGGGGAGGAAGGAGAAGGGGAGAGGATGTCAGAGAGGAGGGGGGAGAGGAGGGGAGGATAGGGAAAGAGGGAGATCGGGGAAGGCAAATGGAGGGAAGGAGAGAGGAGGGGTGGGGAGGGAGGGGAGGAAGGGGAGGAAGGGGAGGGGAGAGGATGTCAGAGAGAATGGGAAAGGAAAGGAGGGGAGAGAAGAAAGAAGAGGGAGAAGGAAGGAAAAAGAGGAAGAGAAGAACAGATAGTAGAGGAGGAGAGGAAGGGAGGGAAAGGAGGAGGAAGGAAAACTTACTTTCACACACAGAGTTAGAGTATAGTTATAAGGTACAGTGCCGGTCAGATCAGTGAAGCTGCTCTCTGCTCTGACTGATGATGTCCTCCCTGGCTCATGACGTCTCCCTGGCTCCTTCCTCTGCAGTTTCCTAGCCCTGCTATTTTTTTCTTCAGAAACACAGACGCTCTGGTCACCAGCCTGGAAGAAGTGATACTCCTCAGGTGGGCGCATCGATAGCAAAGGCAATCACGGGCAGTGTCTGTCACCGATGTGTGTCACAGCACGTAGCATTTGGTTTAAACTACATTATTTTAACAACTGATTTTGTCTCCGTTGAAATCACCACCATAAGGCTTTCCTACGCACACAACAAGATGGAATTGGTGTGTAGGGAGACGAGCCTTTTCTTCCCTCGGAATCTCTGGCAAGTCCAGATTTGACTCCATGGTATTTTCATTGATGAGGAAGCCCACACTCACATCTTAGTTGACACAACTCATCCGAGACCTTAGCAGCAAACAGTGATTTCCTACTGTGTTTCCTTTATGTTAATAAATTACTTTCTAATCCACCATCACCAACATCCTAGGATCCTGTCTTTTTCTCTCCCCTCTATGAGACCCTCCTGAACCATAAAGGCTAAGCCGCCAGGACTTCTCCCCACAAATATGCCTAGGAGTTTGAGAACCCAGCCCTAAGCACTTGACAAATCCTTCTGATAAGGTCGGTTGGGAGTACAAGAAGAGGATTTTGTTTTAAGTTTTGAAATATTTCTTATCTGATAATCTTTTGAATCTGTTTTTGTGTGGGATTGGAAAGCCATGCACGCTGATAGCTATCGGGAGGGGAATGTCTAAGCTTTCATATGTGTGCCCTGAACGTGTGTGTTGGAGACAGCCTGTGGTTCATGGGCGAAGGAGGATCTTGAGAGGGATGCTCATCCTCCAAGGCTATCAGGGGAGGGATTTTACTCTGGATGTTCTGTAGTCAAAGGTTTAAAAACAAACTACATCATCAACCCGTGGGCTTCAATACCAGAAATGAACTTGAGAAAAGCTTCCTCCAATCCCCAGTGAAATTGGGGGGACCTGGGCCCTCTCTCACTGTGAGGGCTTTCTGTCCGTAATGCCGTATGCCTTGCTTTGCACACGAGAGCACACACTTACATGTAAGCGTGTATTAGTCTCTGCTGTAGTTTTATACAGCCTGTGTTTCAGACAGTTGCTTGTTCATGTTCTCTGAGGAAGAGGAAGTAGGGTGTTGTGTAATTGACTAGGATCTCGGAAATTAATGCTGATATTTGGTAAGCTGTTTCCTCTTCTCGAGGTGTCTAATTCATGCTTTTCTGGATAAATGTCAAAACTGCAGCTCTCAGCAGAGCAGAAAGTGTGTGTGCACGCGTGCGCGCGCATGTGCATTCATGAACAAGTGTACATTTTCATTTGTGTGCACATGTTCTTTGAGTGCACATGTTCACTTGTGTGCACACCTATGTGCTTCTGCGTGTGGATGCCAGAGGTGGATGCCGGGTATAAAGATACTCTCTCCCCCTCTTAGTTTTTGGATATCAATTCTCTCACGGAACCTTGAGCTCACTGATTGGATAGACTAGCTGGCCCAAAAGCTGCAGGAATGCTCCTGTCTGCCCACCTGACCCCCACCAGTGATGGGGTGGCAGGTGTGTTTTGCTATACTCAGCATTTTACCTGGACGCTGGGCACCTCAGATCCTCAGGCTTGCACACTGAGCACCACACTGGTGGAGCCCTCTCCTTAGAACATCAACTTCTGAGTTCTTAGTTAGCTTTCTTAGAGGCTTATTTTTGGGTGAGGGACCTTCTTAATGTAGACGCGTCACCACCGCCTCGTCTCTGGAATGTGTGGGCATGTGCAAACAGGTTTCTCTGTTTGGCTCAGAAAGCCCCGCTTTCTTTTCTCCTTGGGGCTGAAGTTTCTGTGGGAGATTAAGGCTTGAATGGAAGTGGGAACTACCCAACCCACTGGAAGCTTCTGTTGAGTTACAGATGCAGCCAAAGTAGTTAGAGACAGTCTATAGGCATCTGGCTCCCGCCTGAGGCCAGCTGCACTTGCTAAGGAGATCCCAGGCACAGCCCTCAGAGTGCTAATTATCAACCAAGTGTGACACGTGGCTGCATATTCCTAAAGGTCCCCCGGTGTGGCCTCCCAGCAGCGCCTGCAGCCTGTTCCAAACCTCATGCTTGGGAGGTTGGGGGGGGGGGGATCGGCTCCTAATCACTTTAGATAAGCTGGCCCTGTTCTAAAGGGGCCTGTGGAGTTCTGGCCGCACACTGCACACCCAGGAGAGGAGCAGAGGCCAACTCACTTCTACAAGTTAGAGATCCACTCTTTCCAGAGGAAAGCACCTTCTCACACCTCTCCAGTGCCTAAGAGTTGGAGCTGACATGCTAATTAGTAAACGGATCCTACCATTCGCCTACAACCCACAGGTCCCAGATCTGATCTTCAAGAATTGTCTTGAATGCAATTGGTGCAGATCCGCACCCTGACCCTGTCTGCAGGGTGGCCTGGCACTGCGGTGTTAGGGGTGGGTACCTATTGAAGGATCATGGTTGCCAATGATGGTTGGGTGAAGTCCCCTTCCTGTGCTGCTTCTGACGTTAAATATCTGCGTGCTGCCTGGCTTTCTTTAAGGGCAGCTGTGAGATGCTTTCCATAATGGGAAGGAAAACAGAGGCGGAGCCCAGCCGTGAGCCTCCGTATTAAAAGGACTTTTATCATGACTTTGTCTCGAAGCCAGAATAAAAGCTGCCCAAGTGAGCTGCAGGCAGTGACTGGAGGGTTGGGGGAGGGGTGTTTCCTTTGAAGTCTGGTGGTCAGTTTCTGCCAGTTGTGGGGGAAAAAAACCTCCATCTTGCCACAATGAAGGGCAAAGCTATTATTTAGAAGGAAGAGACCCAAATTCTGTGTTAGCTGATGTACAGGACAGGAACTTTTATATTGCAGGAAGGAGAGCAATTTGCCTAATGTCAGGTTTGCCTACTCCTTTTGGAATAATGATTTTTTTTTAAAGATTATTTATTTTATGTATATGGGCACACACTGCAGCTGTACAGATGGTTGTGAGCCTTCATCTGGCTGTTGGGAATTGACTTCTCAGGATCTCTGCTCACTTGAGTCAACCCCACTTGTTCTGGTCAGCCCTGCTCGCTCCAGTAGACCCCACTCGCTCAGTCCCTGCTCGCTCTGGCCCAAAGATTTATTTATTATTATAAATAAGTACACTGTGGCTGTCTTCAGACACACCAGAAGAGGGCATCAGATCTCATTACAGGTGGTTGTGAACCACCATGTGGTTGCTAGGATTTGAACTCAGGACCTCCGGAAGAGCAGTCAGTGCTCTTACCCACTGAGCCATCTCTCCAGCCCTAGAATAATGATTTTTTAAAGAGTTATCCTCTACCCCATTAAGGCTGTGAATTGAACACAGGGCCTGGAGCATATAGGGAGCTCTCTACCATAACATCTTTAATGACACCAGTTAGCATGCTGCAAGGCCAGCAGGCTGCTCCCTTGTGGTTGTTGGCCTCCTCTGCAGAACATCAAGGTCTGTCAGGCCCTGCCTGCCACTCCAAGGCTTCCCAGCCATGTTAGGTCTGCCTTCCATGTCGACGGTACAGGACTAGGGGTATCCAAGGCAGCTGCTGTGTGCAGAGCCAAGCGGGTGTGTGTGTGTGTGTGTGTGTGTGTGCATGTGCGTGTGCGTGTGCGTGTGCGTGTGCGTGTGTGTGTTCAGGATTAGCAATGTCAGTGGGGCTACACCCTGCCCTCATGGTCCCAAGTTTAATGGGAAGAAGGCATGCAGGGAAAGAAAGGAGACGGCATAAGGCCCCTGTAAGGAAAAAGTTAGATGCTGTGTTGTTAAGAAGTCCCATGAGGACTCTTAAAAAGCAAGCAACTTTGGTCAAGATGGAGAAGATGGAAGATCAAGGGTGGGTTGTGGGAAATGGAGCCATGAGTCACTCAGCTGGGTTGGAAAGTGGAGGAGTATTTGAGGGAAATCTAGGGCAGGGAGAGCAAAGGCCTCGCTGGGGGAGTCTTGACGTGGGTGGGAAAGGGCACTGAGATAGCAGATACATGGGAGGTGTGGCTGTCTAGGTGTGGCTGTGGTTCTCATCCTGGCTGCACAACCAGAATCACCAGTGAACTTCCAAACCGAACGAGCCTCCATGGTGCCCACAGGTGGGCAGATGCTGCATGCTCTCAGCTATATATCGAAGCTAAAGTATGGATCTCATGGGAATAGAGAGTAGAACTGTAGTGACCAGAAGCCGTGAGGACCAGGAGGAGAAAGGTCTAAGAGAGTGTACTGGCTGGTTTTGTGTGTCAACTTGACACAGACTGGAGTTATCACAGAGAAGGGAGCTTCAGTTGGGGAAATGCCTCCATGAGACCCAGCTGTGGGGCATTTTCTCAATCAGTGATCAAGGGGGGCGTAGAGCCCCTTGTGGGTGGTGCCATCCCTGGGCTGGAAGTCTTGGGTTCTATAAGAGAGCAGGCTGAGCAAGCCAGGGGAAGCGAGCCAGTAAGGAACATCCCTCCATGGCCTCTGCATCAGCTCCTGCTTCCTGACCTGCTTGAGTTCCAGTCCTGACTTCCTCTGGTGATGAACAGCAATGTGAAAGTGTAAGCTGAATAAACCCTTTCCTCCCCAACTTGCTTCTTGGTCATGATGTTTGTGCAGGAATAGAAACCCTGACTAATACAGAGAGGAAGGCTAATAGGTCCAGAGATGGAGTCGGGTGGGAGAGGTGACTTCTACTGTTCTATGACACAGCCAGGGTAACGGTGGTCAACAGTTAAGGATAGTCTCAAAGCGGCTAGCCAGCTGAGAAGATTTTCTTTAGTGTTACCAACTGGGCTAGTCAGATTTTCATTCTTGTGACAGAATGACCTG
>JADRCD010221668.1:3554-16555 GCA_019843815.1 Montemys delectorum | reverse complement strand
AAATTTGATTCAGAGGTAAATGTCTGATGGAGAGTGGTATGCCCCCCCAACGTGCACGAGTGCTCACACACACACACACACACACACACACACACACACACACGCGCACACACACACGCACACGCGCGCGCACACACACGCACACAGGCACACACACACACGCACGCGCACACACACACACACACACACACACACACACACACACACTTTTCTATCTAGAGATGTGATGTTTCCATGCCTCTCCCTTCCTCCCGCCTTCCTCTGCCTTTCTCCCTCTTCCTTCTCTCCTCTCCTGTTCCTACCAGTGTTGTGATCCCACCACAGGCACCACAAAGCCAACATCATGCTCTTTGGATGTGCAGAGTACAAAAGAGTTGGCCAGTAAACTTTTAAAGGACCAGCCCCAGGTATTTTTAACTTTTACTTGAGGAGTATTATATGTGTTGCTCAGCTGCAATGGGGAAAAGGAGATAGAGGACTGAAGCATAAATGGATTATAATGTTTGCTTACTAACTTGAATAACTGCCAGTCATCTCTTCAGAAATTCTAACGTTATTCCCTAAAATAGTCCTCATTAATTTTATAAGCAACTAAAACACACAAAGAGACAAGCTCTATACAGTGATGATGTGTTTTATTTAACAAGCATTTGCAAGAACCAGCCATACGCAGAACACTTAACTAGATACACTGGTTATAACAAACAGCTGTTTTTAATTTGGGGGGGGTGGGTTTATTTTTTTGTAATTTTGATTCATAAATACCCAGAAGGATCACAGTTTTTAAAATTCTAGGGGAAAGTCCTTCTTTTCCTGTTGTTTTTTTTCATCATCCAGTTTGTCTTTCCCTACAATAATCTATGTTGCATAGAATTTGATTCAAATGTGTATAAGAGAAAACTCGCATCGTGTTTGTATTCTTTAAGTATAGAAAGTCATAGGCATTCAGCCTAATGTTTGTGATAACATTCTACAGTGTCAAGTACACACACACACACACACACACACACACACACACACACTTCTTTTTTGTTGTTAAAATACTATAACAGAACACCACAGCGTGAGTAATTTATATGAAAATATGAGAACTATTTTGCTCATAGTTCTAGATGATGAAAGACTAAAGTCAAGGTGTGTAGTCCAAGACAAGGGCCTTCTTGCTAAGTCATAACATGGATGGGAGAGCACTCTCAAAGGAGGTTGCCATAACCTATAACTAACAATACTCCCACAATAAGGACATTACCTATGGTTCCACCTTCATGAGTGGTCATGCCTTAGGTACCTCGCCTATCATCACTGTTGCATGGAGACCATGAGTTGAGCACATAAACTTGCAGGGGGGGGGGGGCATTTAAACCACAAAACTGTCATTGCTCTTCAACTTCTAATTCTAAAGCTGCCTCCAGGTTCCTGGTGGTTACTGGAGTGCCACCATCTGTCATTTCTGAATTTAGAGAGGAGAAACAAGACTAAATGACCCAAAAGGTATGGCTTTTAAAGACAAAAGCAATAGCATGAAAGGGATACCCTGAGTGCACAAGCCACGTGGCCTGCAGTGCAGACACCAGGAACAACAGCCGCCAATGGCAAGCTTCATTTATTTCACTGTTTTGCCCAGAAACATGGCATGGGCTATATTAATCCATTCTTCATTAAATCACATGTTTTATTTGTTAACTAAAACTACCTTGAAATAGAACTAATATTAAGGATAGGAAGGATTTGGTTTGATAGCTATCTTCCCAAAGTGAAGATGCAGCTCTTTATTTCATGTGCTTTAATTCAACTCAAGTCGCGTGAGAACATTTGTCCTACTTCACTGATATACTGTTTTTCAAGGAAAGCATCTTATTTTATGGCTTAATTTCAATGAGAAAAATATTCTGAAAAGAAACCATTGTATAGTGTGTCACAAGAAAAAGGGCAATCTCCTAGTTTTTATGCTAAAGGGAAGTATGAATGCTTTTTCGAAAGATGCATTTTCTTATCAGAGGCAGACCATGAGCTAAATGTCAAGGAAAGAAATAGACCATCAGTTGTCATTGCCTCTGCTTATTTCTGGGCTGTATTCTTAGTACATTTTCCTTTAAGTTACCAGTCAATTAGTGGGGAGGAGTCGGGGGGGGGGGGGTGATGGGGGGACTTAAAGCTGACACTGTCATTAAAACACCCAAACGTGAAGTAGCTATTACTTCTTATACAAACCTTACTAAAATATACAGAAAGCTACTTTGTAATCTTTATGATGATTGAAAACAAGCTCAAAATATTACTCCTAGAACACAGCCTACCAAAGGCATTCATCAAATGAGGCTTCTTCTTCTTCTTCTTCTTCTTCTTCTTCTTCTTCTTCTTCTTCTTCTTCTTCTTCTTCTTCTTCTTCTTCTTCTTCTCCTTCTCCTTCTCCTTCTCCTTCTCCTTCTCCTTCTCCTTCCCCTTCCCCTTCCCCTTCCCCTTCCCCTTCCTCTTCCTCTTCCTCTTCCTCTTCCTCTTCCTCTTCTGTTGCTGCTGCCTTTTAAAAAGTAGTTTTGCTCTCTCTCCCCCTGCCTTTTTTAAAGTTCTCAATTACAACTATGGATAGTACATGTATTTATATTAGATTACTAATACTTCTTTCTAAGCTGTTATTTGAAAACATTACAGTGTGGCTTGAGAAGGTTGCTATGGGCAGTGTTCATCTTGTCTAATAGCTTCAACATTCGAATTCGTTAGGCCTTTCCTATTTAGGAGCTCTGAATGCGACTAGAGAGTACGTTTTACTTAGGCCAGTGATTTTTTTTTTTAATTATCATTTACAGGCCTTTTCCATGGCACCTGCTCTAAATGATTAGGATATTATTTTGGTGGGTTATGTTCTGCAATAGTCCTTTTGAGGGGGAGAAAGTTAAGTGTGTGGTTTTCACTAGCTGAAGGCAGTGTGGTATCCTCAGAGGTAGCCCAGAATATGGTGTTGGGCATTTCACACTGTGCCTTCACCTGCAAAATGGGGTAAATAAATCAACCACTAAAGGCTCTGGTAAGTCTTGAAATGAATTAATCTGAAAAGGCCATGGTGGGTATTGCCTGCTATGAGCCGACCCAGGAAGCATTTCTTTTTCTTTCTGTATGTCTATTGTTTAACCTATTGTTTAAATTATACTCTGTTTTCACTGTGGAGATATTCAAAATTGAGGCTTCAATATAGTTGATGGTACTAGAGATTGTGACTCAGTGCTAGGGTATAGACATGTGCCACCAGACCTGGGTGGCTAGGTGGCTAGAGGGGTGGTAGGTTAATTAATTCCAAGGGTCCCACTTTTGAATGTTCATTTCCCTGTACCTACTGTTCTCTTGTTTTCTCTAATGTTCCCTCTGTTTTTCCCTAGTGTTTGGAATGGCTAAAAGGATAATCATTTTAGTTCTACAAATATGATCTTTTTGTTGTATAATCATTTGGAATCTAATAGCAAACACAAGGCTAGCAAGTATGGTTCTCTTCAAGTATCAAAGTCCTCAGAACATCATGCTAGGCTTTGCTTAGTGCAGGAGAAGTAAGATATTGAATAGTTCATTCAAATCCTGAACTCAAGGGAATTGCCGCCACCATGCAATGCTGGATAGCACTGAAGGCTCGTAGATACCTACCCTGTGTACACTTGCAAGTAGACTCCTTCGAAGTTACCTAATTTGCACAGTATAGAGATAGTACAGTACTTAAAACTGATTATTATGTATAGATATTGATCTGTTTAAAATTAAGAATTTGGGGGTGGAAAGATGGCTCACAAGTTAAGAGCACCGGTTGCTCTTCCAGTGAACCTCAGCTCATTTCCCAGAACCCATATGGCAGCTCACAACCATTTAACTCCAGTCCCAAGAAATCCAATGATCTCTTCTGGCACCCACATAATGCACGCACATGCATGCAAACAAAATATCCATAGAAATAAAAATCAGCAAACAAATAAAATTAAAAACTAAACTAATGAAAATTTAATATTTTAGTACTGACTGAAAATTTGAATTATTTAAAAAGCAGAATATAAACAAACGGTTAACCAAGTTCACCTTTTTTCAAGAGGGCTACTACTCCTAAACTTTTATAATGCAGATTGAGAGTGTGACTGTGTGTGAGTGTGTGTATGTGTGTGTGTGTGTGTGTGTGTGTGTGTGTTTGTGTTTGTGTTTGTGTGAGTGTATCTCTGTAGGCCTGTATATCCTGGAGCTGGAGTTAAATGCAGTAGTGAGTTGCCCACTATGGGTACTGAGAACTGAACCTGTGTCTCTGTAAGAATATCAAGTGCTTTTAACTGCTGAGCTATTTTTTTTAGCCCAGGTTAGAAGTTTTTAATATATTACCTCAATGTCTTTAAGTCTGTAGGTACATCTGTTATACTGTACTAATCTAAGTTTGATTATATAGTATATGAAACTGAAATAAAAGTTAAACAAAAGTAGTTTATTATTCTTAGTATTTTTTAATACTTATATCTGTCACTGTAGTCAGGAAAGCATTGCAAAGGTGAGCTGATTGAATCATGGGCATTGCCAAAGATTCAACTTTGCCTTGGTTGATAATCTCATTTAAAATAGAATTCATTGAGTAAATGTATTTCTCAATAAGTCCATCAGAACCTATTCACGTCACAAACTAGTCTTGAAATCCAGCCTCAACTAACTATGTTGTGGCCCTACGGCAAGACACTAAGCTTTTGTTGTTGACATTCTTAGTGACCTCTTCATTTTTTTTTTTTTAATGTTCACTGGATGTTCAAGTCCAGCATGATGCTTGTGAGTATTAGAAAGCTAGAGCCATTGTCTTAATTTTAAAATTCCCATCACCAATTTAGTGTGTCCATATTCAACTGTTAATAATTTTTAGCCAAGGGTATGTGTTGAATTCTATAATTGTGCAATTGTGCATAAGATGTGAACTGCTTTGTCTCTGATTCACTCATGTATTCTAGACTATTCTTCCTATAACCTTATTCTCACCCATTGCAAACCACTCACCAGCATCAGACTTTAAAACACCTCAACAACTTTGTACCTGGAAGTTAGACCTCCTCATTTCAACTCTCATTCTCTCATTACATCTCACAAGGTGGCGGGTGAGACTTACCCTCCATAGGAAAGCCAGAGGGACTCTCAGAGATTCACAGAGACTCTCAGAGACCACAGAGATTCAGCCACACTGCTCTTGTGTCACCAGATCCCTGTTACTTCTACTAAACCCCAAGTGCTTCCTTAAAATGTAAGTGGGACAAACTGGGAATTTCCTTTTTCCTTTAACAACCAGGTTGAGTCTATAACTACTCCCAAAGTTGAATGTGCGTACTCGTCATCTTTTGCCTCATCCCATTCTCCCATCAAATGCCACTTTCTGAAGGCTTTTTCTTTCACAAGGTTTCTATAAAGCCATCCAAAAATACACACACACACACACACACACACACACACACACACACACTCCAAGTTAGGTGGACAAAACAGATATTTGATTACCTACGTCAGGTAATTTGTGACACCATCTTGAGGAAGGGCTGAATGACTCCTTGAGAACAAGGCAATGATATCCTCTCTAAACAAATGTTATATGGATGAGAATCAATGGCAGCCATATTCTACATGTACAGGCAGAGGAAAGGAAACAGGAAGTGTTTCCAACTTGTAAGCCAAAATCAGCTCAGCTTAGCGGAAGCTTGAGTTTAGTGGTTCCTAGTTGCAGTACCTCACTGCAACCCTGCAGATACAGCTCCTCATGCTATAGTGACCCCCAACCCTAAAATTACTTTGTTGCTACTTTATAACTGTAATTTTGCTACTGTTATGAATCATAATGTAAATAGCTGATATGCAGGATATATGATCTGTGACTCCTCTGGCAGGTACAACCAACAGTTTGAGAATAGCTGTTCTAATCAGAAGTTATTTTCTAAAAGAGAGAAGGCATGGAGTTGGGTGGGTGGGCTAGATCTGTGCAGATTTGGGGGGGAGGAAACTATTCAAAATATATTGCATGAAAAGATAATATGTATATATGTGTACATATGTGTATATGAATGATTATTTCAATACTAATCCGGACCTTCTTCAGGTGAGTTTGAAGGGAATAGAGGAAAAGGGCAAATGATGTAGTTATATTGTAATCCCAAAATATGAAGTGATTAAAATACTAGATTTTCAAATACAGAGTTTATGTAAGTGCATTACATTTTACTGAATTAAAGATGTTTGTAATTGTTAGAAGGGAACTTACAAGCTAGCTGTCAGCTTCCTCGTAACTGTCATTAGTGGTTGTGAGAAGTAGTGGCTGTAGCAGTGTTTTTTTTTTTTTTATTGGATATGTTCTTTATTTACATTTCAAATGTTATCCCCTTTCCAGGTTTCCCTCCCTCCTGGAAACACCCTATCACATCCTCCTTCCCCCTGCATCTATGAGGGTGTTCACTCCCACCTCTCTTCCCTCGATTCCCCTACACTGAAGGTCCTGGTTGTGGTGGTGGTGGTGGTGGTGGTGGTGGTGGTGGTGGTGGTGGTGGTGGTGGTGGTGGTGGTGGCAGTGATGTAATAGAGGGAGTCATGGAGGCCATGGGAAGGGTTATATAAGTTATTGGCTGTGGCAGTTGTTAGGTGATGATAGTATATTACATACACGAAAAAAGGCTCTTCCCTGCTTTGCGGAGCAGCACTGTGGATAAGAAAGTGCCTCAGAGCTTCAAGGACTGTCCAGTACAAAGGAGTTTTTAAATTAAGTTAAGCTCCATTGTTAGGAAACAAATCACTGTGAGCACTTAAAGTCGGACCTTGGAGACTGGGTTTTATGAGTTCAACATTGAATTACTTTCACAGTTCAAGAATACTGACAAAGAGACTTAAGTGTACAACAATTATCTAACTATTTCAGAAAATCCGTTTGGGAGCAGCATGTTTATGTTGAAATCCAAAAGCAGTGCTCACCATATACCCTGTAAAGAACAAGATAAACCTCACTTCTGGGCCAGGGTACACTATGATCATTCACTTACTTTCTCCAAGTGGTTTTATTTCTTTGAGGGAATAAAACTGATTTCAGGGTATAGCTTTGTTCAGCAATAAATGGTCTTATTTTAGAACTTTCAGGAGCAGTTGGATCTTGGTATCATTTTTCTCCTGCCTTTAATTTTTTTATTTACTTTTTCCTTTGAATAGATTTTTGTGGGAAACCATGAGAAGAAGAGAGTAAGGATAGCAGTTCATACAATAGCCAGCACCCATTAAACCTGGACTATGCTTAGATGTTTGCATATGTTACCACACTGAACTAATCACAACAGTTGTGGGATATAAGCCAGTGTGTCTGTTGTGGAAATGGAACTAAGCCTTTAACCCCTCACCTCACGTACATGATGAACCTCTGTTGCCAGAACACTGTTTTTGCCAACTAACTAGAAGAAATTAATTTCTTCTCCCTGATCCCTTTAGCAGTAAGTGAATCACCATTTTATTAATATTCTTAATGTCTTCCTATATTTTAATTTTATAAAACTCATGTCTTCTTCAACTAGCAAGAGAGGTGATTTTGGTTTGATCTGTATATTGTTAGGATTTGATTTGCTGTTTGAATTTTTGAGACATTCTCACTGCAGAGTTCTGGCTTCTGATTTCTTATCCTTGCGCTTCAACTTCCTGAATGCGGAGATCACGGATATACTGAACCTAAATTGCGGTTTTGATTATCATTTTTGCCTTTTTTAAAACTACCTTTATATGTTTGAAATAACAGTACAAACTAACCCTCCATTATCCAAAAATATTTAGCTCGTAATGATATAAATTCAAATGTGTTGGAATACTGACATAACACCATGAGAAGAGGGAACACTTCACAGCTACCATCATGGGACAGGTCTCAGTGACATTACAGCAGAAACCATTATATAAAGTTAACTTTGGCTCATATAAGTGAATCTTATTGTCCATTTTTAGTATGCTGTATAACTACAATCATCAGAGAGTCACAGATAAGCTCCTGGCACAAATGCCAGGTCGACAAATGCCTGCTTGTCTAAGTGATCTCAATTCATCTCTACATATCAGAAAAAGAGGGAATCTATATTTGCATCTTGAACTACTAGAATGGTAAATTTGGGAAGGTGGTACTACTAGACAGTGGGAAGATCATACTTCCCTGAGGGGTGATCAATGCCAGAGAGGGATTCTGGGAGCAAAGAAATGATTTAGTATGTAGAAAGCATTGCACCACTACACGGCTGCCTTACACCATCAGCAGCCCTTTTCCTTAACTGATGCCTGTCTTGGCAAAGCTGTAAAATCGGCTGCTTTGGTTAGCAACTCTGCATCTCCAGCACATTGTTTCTCACATGTGTACAATGTATATGAAACAGAAGGGATCTTGTGTTTGTACTTGGTCATCCCTATGCTGCCACACTGTATATATGCAAAACCTCCAAAACCCTCGGAAGAGAATTCTGAATTCTACACATATAGTACCAATGGTTCAGATAAAGGATAGTCAACCAACCCATAATGAAATGTTTTCTATTTTAGTGTTTTCTACTTAAAGTTTGTTATAAAAAGCAGGTTTTTATAAAAAGCTGACATGTAAACATATTTATATAAAAAGCTGATATGTAAACATATCTTGGCATTTTTTAGCACAAATGGTCTACCTTTGTTTTCAACAATCTGTTATTTTGCAAGATCGAGTTAATAAAAGATTAAATTCTGTTAATTGTGTGATTCTACAGACATACAGACCCGTTCCAAGCTGATGTTAATGACATGTGCTTTGTTAAACATTTGTTTACCAGGTGTACATTTGTTTCAAAGCAACAAATCTGCACTTTCCTCTTCGATTTTGATGAGCTTATGTGTGCCAAGTAGTTATCTCTTAGAAATTGATGAAAATTAGACATCAAAGTTTGTGTGTTTGATAATTGTAATTTTTAAATAGTTTTTCTTGTCTTTTGCATATGGGATGTGAGTCTGTGAGTGTGTGTGTGTGTGTATAAAATCGTTTTCTTGACAATGGTTTTTTGTACAATGTATTAGGATTACAGTTCCCCCTTCCTCAACTCCTCCCAGATGCCCTCCACTTCCCCACTCACCCAAATTCACACCCTGTCTTTTTCTAATTTGAATACCAATAAGCATATACCAGTAATAATAACAACAAACAAAGCAGAATAGAACTTCCCTCTCCCCTCCCCCCAAAAAAAGGAAAACCAGGAAAAAAAAGTTCCAAAGAACTAGCACAGGAAACACATACAGAAAAAGAGACATGCACATTCGCACACCAGAAAGCCTGTAAAAACAAAACCAGAAACCAGAATATGTAAGCCAAAGATCTGTAAGGTTAAAACAAAAACAACAACAACAACCAAATGCCCACACAAAGCATTGTGAGACCCAAAGTACAAGTGAGTTTGTTTTGTACTGACCATCTACTTACTGCTGGGCATAAGCCTGCCATTAAGTGTGTTTTGTATACCTAGAAAGACTCCAATGGAATAAAGTAATTTTTCCTTTGCAAGTGAAAAGAGGTTCTGGCTTAAGGATGTGGGCTTGTATCTACTTCTCCTCTCAGCACTGGGACCCCATCTGCCCTAGCCCTGTGCATGCTACATTGAGTTCCTATGTGTGTGTGTGTGTGTGTGTGTGTGTGTATCCTCCATACCCTCTGGCTATTAAAATTTTTCTGTCTCCTCTTCCACAGAGTTCCCTAAACCCTAAAGTAGGGGATTTGATGGAGACATCCCATTTAGGTATGAATGTTCTGAAGTCTCCACATATTGTGTACTAGGAGTCTGTGTATTGTTCCCCCTCTGCCACAAGAAACAGCTTCTCTCATGATGGCTGAGCACCACTCTACTCTATGAGTATAGCAGAATGTCATTTGGAGCCATCTTTAGCGGAACAGTAGTATTTCATTTTCCCCGTGTCCCTCGCCAGTGGAGTTTCAGGTTGTTGGCCAGCCCAGGAGAATTAGGAATGGGCTCCATTCCATGGAGTAGACCTTAAGTCCAGTCAGATGTTGGTTGGTTGTCCCCACAAGCTATTGCACCAGTGTATCTTGTAGGCAGGTTATCATTTTTTGTAGCTAGGTCAGTGTTGACATTTCTCCTGTTACATGACTGTGTGGTTTAGTGCTGCCTTGGCTATTCCTAATGTTACCTAAGCTTTAGTGCAATGGGAGGAAGAAATATCACAGTGCAATGAGCTCAAGAGAGAATAAAAGAAATCAGAAACATCTTACAAATGTAGGCTTTGAGAGAGTGAAACACAGAAAGAGACATGAATTAGCAGTTTGACTTGGAATTAAAGTCAAGAATAAGAAGAAAAGGATACTTAGAATAAGAGAAATGTGAGTCTGTTTGCTAAACACATCCAGTAAAATGGGAGTAGTGGTGATATTAGAAAGCAGTGAGGGAATTATTGGGCCATTGTCCACTCTGGGGAGGAATAGAAGCTCTAGCTTAGGACGTTTATCTGCAGCAGTAAGGGAGGAACAGCCTAGGGCCATAGCCATAGCTGTAGAGTATAGTTAGGTCAGCCATGAAGGGACCAGATAGAACCTCTATTCTCAATGTGTTAGTAACTAGTTTTTCTAGCTGAAGCATTCATTTACAGTTCTTAAAAATTGTAGAGTTTATTTAAAACACTTTGGTAGAAACATTAAACCTTGATAGGAACTGTGTCATCAACTCTTCTGGGTTTGAAATTTGAGGAATTTAAATTTGCCAGAAATACCAGATTTTCTACTTAAATCTCTCTGATTTCTACTGTCTTTAAAACGTCACCTAATTTTTACTTTCCAGAACTTTATTCTGCAGTTTTCTCCTGAAGGGTTGAAACTCTGAGGAGGTCCATTTTGTGTCTCCAAGCACTCACTTTTAACTCAAGAAGGCCTTGTTTTCCAGACCTTTAACCAGCTTCTAAATCACATAGCCAGGTACAGGCCCACTACATTTAATGTACCAAGTAATGATTACTGATTGCTGGTCACTCTGTATTCTAATTGCTTTTCTCTTCAAGGTATTCTTCTCTTGGGAAAAATTGTCTGCTATTCAATGTCTTGAGACCAAAAACATTTAAAAATGCTTGAAAACTTAAATTCAAAGCTTCGTTACACAGTCAGCTGGCTTTAATACTAAGATCTAATCGCTTCTTTCATGTAATGAATATGACTTCATTTGGTGTTAAAAGTCTGTTTTCTCAGACAGGTGGATAGAACCATTCTCTGAAATTATTACCACAATAACTGCTAATAATATAATCATAATTACTTCCTTCAATTTCTTTGCATGTGTCATTTCTAACCAAACTACTTCCATGGAAAACATTATTATGAATGTCAATGTAGTTTGCTAGTTACTTCAATTTGAAGAAATCAATTTGTCTTTATTGTTCAGAAATGCTAAAGTAACTCATCTGAGTTATTAAAAGCAATCTAAGGATGGCTAACAGGAAGAAGTAAAAGGGAAATGGAAAGGAGACAGACCTTTCATAATTGAAGCTTATTTTGTTTAGGAATCTTACGAGAGAAGGGGAGGGAGAGAAGGAAAGAGAAGGTAGTGTGGAAAAGAATGGCTAATGGGTTATACTTAAAAATTTCTGATTTGGGATCTTGTGGCAGCTTATGCAAACAATCATAACCTCATAATTGTTTATTAAGATAGAGCATCTTAATCACCATTATCAATAGCCAGCTATCAGTTTCATAACTGATTTTTTTTATCTTCTTAAACTTCCTTCTTCCCTTCTTGACCTAATTCCCCTCAATGGAAAATGGGGGGGGGGGGCGATTAGTTTTTTCCCTCCTATTTTATATTTCATACTTTACATTTGATAGTGAATCAAAAATTATATTGTACTGGCTAGTTTTGTGTGTCAACTTGACACAGGCTGGAGTTAGCACAGAGAAGTGAGCTTCAGTTGGGGAAGTGCCTCCATGAGACTCAGCTGTGGGGCATTTTCTCAATTAGTGATCAAGGGGGGTAGGCCCCTTGTGGGTGGTACCATCTCTGGGCTGGAAGTCTTGGGTTCTATAAGAGAGCAGGCTGAGCAAGCCAGGAGGAAGCAAGCCAGTAAGGAACATCCCTCCATGGCCTCTGCATCAGCTCCTGCTTCCTTACCTGCTTGAGTTCCAGTCCTGACTTCCTCTGGTGATCAACAGCCATGTGGAAGTAAGCTAAATAAACCCTTTCCTCCCCAACTTGCTTCTTGGTCACGATGTTTGTGCAGGAATAGAAACCCTGACTAAGACAGGGAGCGATTAGTTTTTTCCCTCCTATTTTATATTTCATACTTTACATTTGATAGTGAATCAAAAATTCTACTGAGACTGAGAGACTGAGAGACATGCTGCATACCTGAAATCTGAATACACAGAAGATAAAGAATTAAAGACAACCCTGAGCTGCATGAAACCTTGTTTAAAGCAATAAGCAAAGGTTATATATTATATAAAGTATTTAAATGTAGTAAATACGAATAGTGAGGGAAAAACAACCTTTATGGACATGGTTTATTATTATGAGACCCAAAACAGAAAGATTGAATGGAAAATAACTTTGTGTAAGGCTGTAGAAATGACTCAGATGTTAAATGTACCGGCTACTCCTCCAGAGGACCTGGGTTCAATTCCCAGCATCCACAAGCCTTCTTTTGGCTGCCATGGGCACTATACCTGTGTGGCACATCAATAGATAGCAAGCAAAGCACCCTGCTACATACACACACATACACAACAAAATAAAAAATAAAGGGAGCTTTTTTTAAAGAACTGCATTTAACATTAACAAAGGAAAGAGTTCTATTATAAGCTATGAAATACAGGATCTGATAAACTTGGTGTTATTTACCATAATAATTACAAATGTATTTCCCTATAAATTGACTATTCCCTGCATTGTTTTTATAATCTTTCTCTCCTCCCCTTCCCCCCTTGCTTGTCTCTCTCTCTCTCTCTCTCTCTCTCTCTCTCTCTCTCTCTCTCTCTCTCTCTCTCTCTC
>JADRCD010221667.1:25130-40291 GCA_019843815.1 Montemys delectorum | reverse complement strand
TTCAACAAAATTATAGAAGAAAACTCCCATAACCTAAAGAAAGAGATGCCCATGAACATACAAGAAGCCCACAGAACTCCAAATAGACTGGACCAGAAAAGTAATTCCTCCCATCACATAATAATAAAAACACCAAATGCACTAAACAAAGAAAGGATTTTAAAAACAGTAAGGGAAAAAAGGCAAGTAACATATAAAGGCAGGCCTATCAGAATTACACCAGACTTCTCACCAGAGACTATGAAAACTAGAAGATCCTGGGCAGATGTCATACAGACCCTACAAGAACACAAATGCCAGCCCAGGCTACTATACCCAACAAAGCTCTCAATTACCATAGATGGAGAAAACAAGATATTCTATGACAAAACAAAATTTACACAATATCTTTCCACAAATCCAGCCCTACAAAGGATAATAGATAGAAAACATCAACATAAGGAGCAAAACTACACCCTAGAAGAAGCAAGAAATTAATCTTTCAACAAATCCACACAAATCTGATTCCACCTCTTACAACAAAACAACAAGAAGTGATAATTACCTTTTCTTAATATCTTAATATGAAAATTAATATTACCAACATATCCTAAGTGATTGAAATCCAAAAATATGAGGAATTAGAAATTTGTTGACTGTCATCCAATGGTCTCCAATTTGGTAATTGGAGAAATAGGTCCAATATTGTACAATTTATATATACTTTCAGCTTGTTTGTGACAGTGTCTTGCTGTGTACAACATAAGGGTCTTGAAATCTTGCTTCTCCTATCTCAGACTCTCTATTAGTAGTATTGTTATTTCATGTTTTTACACTATACTTATATATTTCAAAAGTATTTATATACCCAAGGGAGACATAGACAATTAACTTGGGAGATGGCTTGTAGGAAAGAGAACAACATAGAGTGAGACTGAATGTTTTGCTTGATATTTGTATCAAGTTTGAAGAAGAAGACTTTGTAAGTTATTCTTTCTCTGACATGAGTGCTTTTCCAAATTATCACAGCCAATGAACCAGATTCTTACCCACACCTAATGTTGGTCCCACCCTCCAAGCAGAGCCATTGTTCATTGAAAAAGTTGGTAAATGACTTTATGGATAGACTATCTTAATACACACACCATTTCTTAAATGAATGTCACCTGTTCTCTGTGGCCTGAGAATAAAGTCACTCACTCAAGTCAAATAGCTTTGACCATAGCAGGAAGTCTGTATCCAAATATCGTGCCTACAATTCATTCCTTGGTGCAGCAGAACTGTCAACTCTCAGCTTAGCTATGATGGAGGTAAAATCCTTTGGTGATTTGACGGTCATTGAAGTACAACCTTATTACAATGAAATCCAATGTCTAAAAAATGTTCCTATTTTGAGCTTGTACCACAGAAAGAGCCAAGATTTTAAACTCTACTAAATACAAAACAAACAAACAAAAAGACTTTATATATTTATGTTCATTTAAGAAAATACTAGTAGTAATGTATTATTTTGAAATATACATTTAATATATTTGGAGTTATTTAAAATTTATATTGAGAAAAAGGTATGTAATTTCAGTATTGCTGTAGACAAGCATCTCCAGAAGGCCTTTAAATTGATTATTGTTTTATATCAAACAACTTTTATAATACTCATTTTTATTGTCATAATATTTTATAAATTTTAAGGAATATGACAATAAAAGCTATTGTAGGTATTGAAGAGTGGGTCTCTGGGAGGAGTTGGGGTACAAAAGGGAAACAAGAATGTGATTTAATTCTATTTACTTAAAATACGTTTTTAAATGTTAACAAATTCAGATAAATTGAAATCATGTAACTTTTCTCATCACAGTGCAATAAAAGTTAAAAAAATAAATGCTATGATAAATACAGATGAGTGAGTACTATGAAGAAATCTGAGTATACTTGACATAAACCAATCTTTTCATAGCATATTGCCAGTATAAGAAAACCCTTGAACCAGTTCTTTAATTATGGTTTTGATATATTACAAAACCTGTGGGTCTTTCTAGAGATCCCCTGTTTACACAACAGATACTTTACACATAGACAACAATTATAAATATAAATCCTTTAAACTTGTCCTGTTATTTTTTTGTAAAAATTTCTTCTTGAGTCCTAGATAGAATTCATATTAAAATTCAACATAGAAATTCATAATGTAAAGTATATGACTGTACTTTAAGTATTGTCAACATTACTTTTGATCAGAAGTAATTTAGTGTAGAGCATATAGAGCTGTACTTGTTTTTGTTGTCATTGGTTGTGTGTGTGAGTGCATGTATGTTCATATGTGTTTATGAGTACACTTATGTGTAAATGTTTGTGGAGGCCACAGAATAATGTCTATCTTGATTTTTGGAGATATGGTCTCTCACTTGACTTGAACTCACTGATTACTCCAGACTGGCTGGCTGGTGTTGCCCATCTGATTCCGTGTCTCTATATCTTGACAAGGAATTATAAGAACAATAACATAGCTTTCTCATGTGGGTTCTGAGCATCAAACGTGGGTCCTCATGTTCATAAACCAGGCATTTATAATCTGGGCTATCACTGCTGCCCTACATTTCTCCATATGTTATACAACAGCTTTCTTATACTTTTACAGTCTTCATGCAATTTCTTATGGCTAACGTCTGTACTTTGTAATGTAGCCTCCATGAAGGAGTTTCTGGGAACTGCTTTGAGGTCCATGTTTCACAGATGGATGGATTACTATTTCATAAAATAAAGGAACACTGCACACAGGCACACAGCTCATGGAATAATTAGGTGTCATGTAAACTGTAAACAGATATTTCCCATATGCAATCAGAAACTTAAATTAGAATATATTTATATATATATATATATATTAATTTCTCAAACAATGTGTTAATGTTACATTTTAGGAAATTGCATACTTACACATCTTTTGTTAACCTAGACTACAATTTCATGTCTAAGCTAAAACCCAATCATTTATTCAAATTGTATTAAGAGCTCATAGAAGAGAAGCAGCCATGACAAGAGTGGTGTGTATAAAGTCAAGTAAGCAAGTGCCTGACTTCTTTTCTTTTGTTATTCTTCATGTTTGAAAATCACAGAAAACACTTTGTCTTTTGAACTTGGCTCCTGTATCTCCCACTAATCCTTTTCAGTAGGAAGAACACAGGAAGTTACTCCAAATGCTGCCAATTCATCTGTGCAGGTCTTCTCTCTAGAGGGTGGAGGCTGAGGTCATCTATGTTCTCTTCCAGCTGGCTGTGCACCATAAGGCCTTTTCCTGCATAAGATTCTGACTTGCATTTGGGATATAATAGTAGCAAGAAGTGGCTCAAGTATAATATGCCCTCCATGTGTGCTCATCACATATTTTAAATAAATTAGAATAGTCTATTTAAAAGCATCTGCAAAAATATTCAAACAAGAGAAATATGTGAATGCAAAAATGTAAATGCAAAAAAATAGGACTAGCATTATTTTCCAAGTCTTCTTTTGTCTTTAATGAATCAAAAATGTCTTCCTTCTTTGCTCAGTCTTTTCCCAAGCCCCTTATCTCCCTTGACCTTGTAACAGAGTGCTGTATTCTCATCTGTGTGAGTAACTTCCCCTTAGTGTCACTGAATTTCTTTATTTTGAAATACAGTCAATTCTAATTTTCAACCTTTAATTCTATTTATTTTTCAGTATATTTCCCTTGGTGACATTCCATGGTTTCTATCTAATCAATTAATCACCACTAGACACCTGTAGAATATCTGGGCTTCATAATCCTAAGTTTCTGCTTTCCTTTCTTCCTTATATCACAAATCAAATTGATGGTATATGTTCCAGCAGTTAGAGTTTTGTCTTTTTACTTCTGTCCCATCAGTGGCTGGTATAACCCTTGAGTGGGTGAAAACTTAATAAGCAGTGGAGCAAGTAAAAAGACCACACAAATGAATGAACAAATCGTAATATCTGCACACCAGGCACTGCAAATAGCTGAAGAAAAGGATGTTGGATTAATTTAGTCATACTTTTTACTCTAACGGTAATTGTAGTAACCATTTTACTCATTATTTGATGATTATTTTTAGTTGAAAGGCTGTATTAAAATGTGATGAACATGTTCCTAAAAAAATAAGTTCCCATACTAATAATTGAGAATACCAATCCCAACTCAGAATTAATGATTCAAATGGTTTCAATTTTTTTCTTAGCCCTTTTACATTTCTTGTAAGATTAGGATATATATATATATATATATATATATATATATATATATATATATATATATATTTATATATGGTTTCATATACATACATGAAAATATTTTTAAAATTAAATATTATATTTTCATATATCTTATTTATGTTGAAGCCATTATTTTTATTTTTCTGGTTTTCCATATTTATCTAAAAAAATTGCCAATGAAACTCATAAACATATAGTTAGATATAGTGATTGATATAATAAATGCTAAAGAGAAATTACACAGAAACACGAAACTTTCTCTTATATATGTCTATTTTTCATTTCCTAGTTTGCTACTGGCCACAAACAAAATATCAAGGCTACCTGTCACATATATATATATATATATATGCTCTGTCTTCCATTCTGGTAACAATCAAGAGAGAAGACGATATTTGACTAACAAAGAAAATGGCCTGATATGAACATTGTGGAATATTTCTGCTGTGAAATGATCAGTGTGATATCTACCTAGTACCCTTAATGACTCTGCTCTTTATAAACCAGTGTTCAGAAATGAACCACAGCAGTCAGACCCGAGTGTTAATTAAATCTCAGTATCAGAAAGGACCTTTATAGACAACTTTAAGGCTGTATCGCTTCATATTCAAATCAATTTATCTATGGTTTAATGAAGAATGCATTTATACATAAAGAAGGAGCAAATGCATAATAACTCATTGTTATTTTAAACTTAAGATCCTGAATGGAAAACACAATTGGTACACAAATCAAACCTCATGCAGTTTTGATTTGGATATGGAACTCATACATTATCTTTATAAGACAGTTTGCTTGTTTGAGTTTTAGTTATTGGACATTTACTTTGCAGAAGCTATTTTAGAACTCCTATAATATGTTTCACTGTTGCATAGATCATATATTTACCAAATATTACTGTCTAATGTTCACATTCTATAGTGAAATTCAATTTACTATTCATTTGACCTATTTGAAGTCTAGCTTGATATAGTACAAAAACCTATGCTATGTAGGATGTCTATGACTTCAGACATCAGACAACTCCAATACATTAGACTTACATATAAAGAAATCAAACATCTTTCATGCCCCAAAGTTATAAGGCTTCAGCAACTAACAGTGGAAAGAAAGCCACTAGTAGAGGGAAGAAAGAAACTTTTCTTTTTGTGCTTGGTAGGTCTAGAATCACCCACATAATTATGTAATTTTTATTACACTTGTAGACCAATGGAGACTTCAAAATCTTGAATGGAGGTAAGTGTTCACCCTTTCCTGTGTCTCATTTTCCTAAGGTTTAAGAAGCAACTCCTGTCATCACCCTACAGGCTCTCTCTGGCCTCTCCTTGGGCAGCGTTGTGTCTAACACTTATTCCTAAGTCAAGCATGTGAATAAAGATAAGTGGCAATGTAGTTAGAATCTATGTTTCATCTAGACCAAGAGAGAAGCCACTTTTTTTTTTTCAGGATTTCATGGTATATAGCAGAGGGGTGGACTCATCACCAAGGTATTACATGGATTCAGCTTTTGCTAGGCAGCAAATATTACCTGAAAAATAAAATCCCTCTTTGAAAGACTTTATAATAAAGTCTGGAAAATAAATTAGACAATAAAGGATTGAAAATAGCAATAAAATACACAACATTAATATACATGTGTCTAGGTCTGTTACTGGGATTCTGACAGTAACCTTAAGATGAGAAGAGGGCCAGAGAACAAATATTCTTGTATACGATTATCACTGCTTATGGAATATATCATTTCAATTTTCTGTTCAAGTTTTGATAAGACTATATAGAACATCATACGTTCACATGATTTAATTTTTGAAGCAGCATATTATTGTCATTTTCTTTGTTTAGGACATGTATTTAAAAAAAAGGAAAACTTTAAAGTCCAAATGGTAATTTTAGAATTAATAAGTTTGACATACCAAAATTTTGACTCTGATATCATAGTCATAATATTACAGACAAATGTGACAATGCTATTCATTTGACTGTGTGTGATAATACAGCCCAGCCTACATTTTACTCTGGCCCTTGGTATCAAAATAGCAAACATCACTAAAACATTATCTGATACATTAATTCCATCGAGATAATTTTCAATTGTATCGTCAGAAAATAGGTTGTCATTTTTCATTTAATTATAACAGAAGAGAGGTGTTTTGGATTTCAAGCTGACATGAACATTTTCCTTTTCATTAAATCCATTTGTAAGTATGACTATGATTTGAGCTATATTGCAGAAGTAGCAAAAAAGCCAGTTTTTCTCTTATGAAATACATGACTCAATCCCAGGAAAATCTATGAAACTAGCCCAGCATGTATAAGAAAAGAAATTTCAATGATTTAATCTATAAAAAAATTAACAATGGGCTGGAGAGAAGACTCAGGAGTTAAGAGTACTTGCTGTTTTTCAGAAGACCTGGATTTAATCCCCTGCATCCACATAGCTGCTCACAGTTTTCCATAACTCAGTTTTCAGGGGATCTGATGACTTTTTCTGACCTCCAGAGCATCAGGCATGCACACAATTCTTTCTCTTTCTCTCTCTCTTCTCTCTCTCTCTTTCTCTCTCTCGCACACACATGAGTAAATACACAATAAAATAGAAAACACTAAAATATAAAATCACATATGAACAATTAAAACAATAAATATCCTAGCAACACACTAATAATGCAGCTTTAATGAACCTGGTCTTCAGCACATTTTATATTCAGTTAAGTTCCTTTAAAACTTGCTTGGTCTTCCATGAGTGTAAGATGTTGCATATGTTAAAGTGAAAACATCGTACATGCTCTCTGGTTGGATTTAAATCTAAATGAATTTATAATAAAATACTTGTCAAGTTTACTTTTTATTTTTAAAAATTATAAAGTAAAAAGTCCATAAATCTTTAAATTGCTAATGAAACTTATATAAAACTTCTATATTGAAGGAAATTTTGTCAGTTACTTACTTTAGAGACCCAAATTGGGGAAAACATGTATTATATATTTTATTTTGTCTTAGTGATATTACATTTGTCAATTGGTACAAAATAATTATCCACAACCTTAGCAATAAGAGCCATAAATGAGTTTCCTGTTCCTCAACCTTTTGGCAGCAACTTAGGTTCTGTGGATACAATAACAGACTTAGTATTCAGCATGCCCTCTCATGATGGTTACTTCAAACTTTGCATGTTTTTTTATCCTCATTTATTCCCTGACTGTTTTCCCTTTATTATTTTTTATCTTTATTCTATATCTATTCCACTGAAAATGTAGATTATTAAATTTATTTGATCTGCTGCCATTGATTTTCCAAATAAAAGCATACACATCTTCATTCTGCACACATAAGAAATTAAATGTCTCCAAAATCTTTTATTATTTGATTTGTCATAAAATAATTTACATTTTACACCTAAAACAGATTAGCAAATGTTCTAACATGTGGAATCTCAGTCTTAGTCTATGCCAAATTATATCCTGGACTCAACTCTCTACAGAAGAAATATATATTACTCTTGTTATCTTTCTTCATTTATGTAATTTATGTTTGGGAAATTATTAAACAATAAAAAATAACAGCAATAATTTTGAAATAATTAACTTCACATGATAGGACTATGCCTCTTTCACAATGTTATGTATGTAAGGTGATCTTCAGTAAAAGTAGCTGAATTAGAAAGTTAGAAACCTGTTTCCACCCACTTATTAAATGTGGTTTGATTGAGTGACTACACTGGATTGCAGTTTTTCTAATAGTGGAAGGTAGTGCCATGAACACACAGAGCATTGATGAATATTTTTTCCCAGAGGGCAACAGATATAATTATACAGTAATCATATTAAATAATTACACTTCACGTTGTAAGATAACATGGGTGCAGATCTACCTCTAACCCTCATGAGGCTCTATCTTCAATTTTAAATGCCCCAAACAGAAGATGTATCCAACCAACATAAGCCAAAGCTCAAATATCACATTAAAGATATAGGAGATCTGGTTTGTAATTTTCAGTAAAACTGACAGGTGTTACCTCAGCAAGGAGACATTTTAAAGTCAAAAGGCAAACATAGGTGAGAAAATAAGTCATGGTGTTTTGTACGTCAAGAGAGTTTTGATATCGAAAGCAAAGAAACAAGAATTTCAGAAGAGAAGATTTGCCTGAACCTTAAGGAAGATACAGCTCTGGAAGACCGAAGTAATAAATACAAGGTGGGCCAGTCAGCCTGATGACACAGCACTTTCTCAGTTCTTATGCAAACAGAGGACTGGTATAAAATACAATGGCTTGTATTTTAAAGTCATTGCTAACACAAGTGTGTTGAGAATGTGCTGTATAGAATAAGGACACAAGATGGAAGAACAGTTAGATGACTGTGATCATAACTCAGACCAGATATAAAACAGTAGCACATGGATCCTGTGATAGCATTGGAGGAGATGAAAATATTGGTATTTTTGTAGTCAAGAATCCTTGGAAATTGAAGACAAATTAAAGTCTCTGGAAAGATTGTTTTTATAGGATGGAGATAAGCATGCTCCTTTTCGGCAAAATAGTCATTCAGAATGTGCCAATGTTGTAGTGGGGTACATTACATTGGATTTCCTTATTTTTTCCCTTTACTAGATCTTCAATAGTTTCTTAGATGTGTAACATGAATGTCAGTTCTCTTCTTTACCCTCATTCCTGTTGCACTCATCTCTTCTTATTTCCAACCAATGCTCATTCTGCTTTGATGACTTCTTTCTGTGTGTGACCCAGAGTTCAGTTAGAGTTGCTTGCCACTCACTATTAAGTGAGTGGAAGGTTATTCACTGCATAGAAGGGAACTTGCCAATATGCCACAATTCCTGCAGATGTGAAAAAATGACTGTTCACCTCAGACAGAGAGCTAACAGCAGACTCAAGTAAGCATGTTACCAAAGTCCAATGTAGTGTTCCGTCAATGAGTTTTATTGGGTTACTTATGGGAATATGAATGAAGGTTTCTAACAGCAGCAGAAATGACGCAAAGGCAGCCGCATCACCAAAAGCATGACAGCTTGTGAAGTCTGGACACCTGGATAGCAAAGAACAGCCTGCAGATTAGCACGTTGCAGAGTAGTTTCCAAATTGTTCATTTTGGTCTAAGCCTTTCTAGGAAGCTCATCTTGTTGTACAGTGTCTCTTGGAAGTCTTTATTACTTATATATGCGTGGGGAATAGGGACATGGCCAGTTTCAGGGAGTTCTTAACCCTTTAAATTGTTCACTTTTTTAGCTTAATGAGCTTTCATTCAGGGAGAAATGTTTGACTTCCTCTTAGAACATCCTCTTTTACCTCACTGTAAACATCCTGCCTTAGACTCCCCAGTTGCGTTCTTTCTCCTTCATGTCCTTGTCTTAATGAGCTTTAGTCTGGGATGGAAGACTTTCATCTCAGAGGAAACATATACAAACATGAGTGACATGGCTACTCATTCTTTTCAACTTTTCTTATCCACAGGTCATGAGTACTAACAGTACTTACAATTTTGACATTTTCATTTTAGTTGCTTTTTCTTAAATATAGACACTCTGAGCAAGAGTATAACTGTTCCTATATATTCAATATGCATACATTGAGCAACACATATGTTTACATATTCATATATATTCTTTCTAGATTCACATATGTATATGCATGTTATATGTATGTATATATATTCTTTATATGTGAACATAAGAAATGTATAGACAATGATTTCACTAAGAGCAAAGCCTGTATATGTGTTATGTATGTATGTATGCCTACACCACTGAGAATAGTGCATAGCACAAACTTCTGATTATTTTATCAGCTATAATTTTTTTCTAAAAATGATATTTAAAATGTATTATATAAGCTGGGTTGTGGCAGTGCATGCCTTTAGTCCTAGTACTTGGGATGTAGAGGCACAGGGACTTCTATGAATTTGAGGCCAGCCTGATCTACAAAATGAGTTATAGGAAAGCCAAGGCTACACAGAGAAACACTGTCTTAAAAACAAACAAACCAACTAACAAACTAAAACAAAAAGCAAAAGGCCAAAGGCAAAGAAGAAAGCAAAACAGAAAAAAAACCCCCCAAAAAAACAAAAAACCAAACTAAACCAAACAAAACAAAACTGAACAAACAAAATCCCAAACATATTAAAATAAGGGAGTCAAAATTAATATTTTAACTAAAAACCTTACACTGCCACTTTATTTTTTCCAACATTACCATCATTGTATTTCAATCTAAAATTAGTCATGTAGTGTAACAACAAAGGCTATGAATCTACAAGTAATCTGTAATATTCAATGAAATGGGACCTTTAACATAAGAGTCAATGATTGTTATTGTCTGGTAATAGCACACATTTCTAATTCCTTAAACATGTTGGATACTAGATTTCTCTTGTTTTCCTCTGAGTAACCTCATTATACCTTGATGTACTATGTGACACCAGTGAATCTGTTTATGAAGTATAAATCAGATTAATTTTTTGTCTCTTTTTAATAAGTAAGCACGTAAAAGATGGAGAAACGTAATGTATTCTATTATAATTGACTACCTAAGTGAGTCATTAACAATTATTTTAAAGAATATAATTTCAAAAGTAAGTAATTTAGTAACATTAATAGTATAATCACTCAGAATTACCTACTGATTCCAAAGTGTTTTATAGAATCAGTGAGATAGGCACCACTGTACTTGTATCAGCCATTATAAATCATTTATGCTAATACATATATCAGACAGAAATAAGACTCATGATTTGGACTCAGCCTTGGATCTCATACTTTGTTAAATGTAATTAGTTTCTAAAGTGGAATCAGCTTTAAAATCAGTCTGCAGGTGATACAAGATGAAAATAAAGATACAAATAAAAGACAAAGTTGACAAGAGATCCATTAGCACAGATCAACCAATAGGACTTTCCAGAAAGGTTAATTGGAGCTACAATATGAAAGGAGTCCTTTGGCACCTGGTTTTCTGCTGAAGGTCTCTATGACTGAGACCCAATCCTTGACAAAGACAATAGAGAGATGAATATAATTTCACATGTTTGAAATAATATCACTTATTGCTAGTTTCTTGTATATCTGGTGAAAAAGTTTAACACTTGGAGATTAAACTTATGGTACATGATGCTATCATCCATGCCCCACAGTACAATGACATATATAAGATGCTTCATTAAGTATCTATTTAGGATTTTACTTATCAGCTCATTTTATTAAATGTACTTTTAAAGTGTAAGAACAGGGGAAAGAACAGTCCATGGAATTAAGTTCTTGATTACAGTGAAACGCCTTTGCCTGTGGAGATGAATAGAATTAATGATTATCGTTGTTATATTGTCTGTGAGACAAGATACCAAAGTACCCAAGTTGACTCAATGGTTATTGTTCCAGTAGATGGAAAGTTAAGAAAAAAAAAGAGTTGAGTCATTTTGCATTAACAAAAACAATATCAAAATTCCAATGTAGTAGCCGGGCAGTAGTGGTGCACGCTTTTAATCCCAGCACTTAGGAGGCAGAAGCAGGCAGATTTCTGAGTTTGAGGCCAGCCTGGTCTACAGAGTGAGTTCCAGGACAGACAAGGATACACAGAGAAACCCTGTCTCAAAAACAAACAAACAAAAAAAACCAACCAACCAAAACAAAACTCCAATGTAGTGTTATCTATTTTTAAACACATATCAAAAGGACTAAATGTTTTTATTTGGCAGTAGGGGGTGATTTTCCTCAGAAACTCCCATTAAAACATTACGTGATTCCCCATGCGTCTCTCATAACTATAACGAGCCTTGTGTCACACTTATTCTGACTGGTTTGTTAAGTAAATCTCTTCTATTTGTGCTAAATCACTCCCTTCTGGGATATTTGTCTTAACTTCTAAGTAATCTCAACAGTATGATGTTATGGTGTCCCATCTCTAAAACTTTCAAAAGAAAAAAAAGGAGTTGTGTTGTTAAAATTGTCAGTAATATCCCCTTTATTAACAGCATGCATTTCTCACTGCTAAGGACATAATATTTTGATGTTTTTCTTCTACCATTTAACTAAAGTAATCATACTGTTTGTAGTGAAGTAATTAAATGTACAAACATTGGGCATTTAATTACCTGAGACTTCTACTCATTCTACCTATCCCATGAGTTTTAACTCAGGAATTAATTAGATTAGCTTAAAACTTTACCTATTTCATGCATGGTAATATCAAATTAATATTTAATATCAATTTACTTTGTTATCTTCCCTGACTTTTTCATGTAGTTATAAATTTAGATAATGGCGTACAGACTACCATTCCTCATCAGTCTATGGTATGTTAGCTGCTGCTATTTGTGGCTTTAGGAACAATTTATTTTTCAATGTTTTATCATTTGACAGAACTTTTATCTCAAGGGCAGGAAAGTATATGATTAGTTCAAAAATATTCCTTGACACTAAGTGCCAAAACAGTATACTCCTGCTATCCTTCAAACTGTAACATAACTTCTCTTTAGTACTCTTGGAAAGTCACTCTTTCCCCACACTGAGCTCCAGCATTCTGGGTAGGACGCAATTTCATTATTTGGTGTAGTATTCACAGACTGCTACTAACCCCCGCCAGTGACATACTTTCTCCTTCAACATTGTGAACACTTTCAGTGCAGAAGTTTCTTTTTATTTTTTTTAAATGTTCAAGGTCTTCAGAAATAAATAATGGATCACATTGATTTTTAATAAGTTTTTCTTTGCTATTATGATTACAACGCAGAGAAATTCTTATCATCTATAGGATAAAGTCAATAAGTGTTACCTGAAGCACGATCTTAAACCATCATTTTTCTGATACTTTCTGTTGATAAGATTTAGCAATGCCAAAATTTTGGAACTATCATGAGAGAAGGAGATTATTGTTCAGAGTATGCCTTTGTATTTAGTAGTAAATTGGTTTGGTGTGTGCAATTAAAGTTATATTTACACAATTAAGGATTAAGTGAAATCAATCATAAAATTCTGTGGATTTAGAGGGACTTGGGTAGTTCAGCTCATGCACTGAATATAAAGCACAAGAAAAGCACACATATAAATAAGGTTTGTTTGTGTGTTTGTTTGCTTGTTTTTATTGTTTTGTTTGTTTGGGGTTTTGTTTTGTTTTGTTTTTTTGGGGGGGGGGTTGAATATTTTCTACTAACCAGATGAAAAGTAGGACAAAGGGTTATCTTTTCCAGTTTCAAAAACTGCTCATGATACTTATCTGTGGATGTGAGATGTCATCATAATACTTTCTTCTTGAATCCTTCTTCGAGAGTGCAGCTGGAACTCACTACGAGGGCTGTACTGCTTAAAGGTCGTGCGTCTGGGAAGGGTGAAGAACTGGATACTACATGACTCTCCCCAGTGCCTGACAGTCTGTTTGCTTTTGTAAAGAAAATACAGATGAATCATTTGTTAAGAAACTGAGGACTTCTCAAACCCACAAGAATTCCACTGTGTTCTCCTGGTCCTTGACAAACAAACAACAAGCAGATTGAAAAGCCGCAGCTGTGATCATCGCAATTTGCTTTATTGATTCATGTACAAGTTAACATTTCTTAGTGTGTTGATTAGCATAGTATTTAATGTATATGATTATTGACAGTGTCTTGGGCAAAAAAGGATAATTTGCAGTAGTTTAATCCATTTGGATTGTAGGCTAACAGACTGGTTGTATTGTTCCCTTTTCTGATTGATGAATCCTCTGTGATGGGGAGAGAAAATTCTGTGTCAAGTTTCCAAGTATTCATTCTGAACTAAGGTTTGTAGATACTGAAAAAGTCCAAATGGCAATATCTCAGAATGCCCTGAGCCTCTATCCCAACTAGTCAGGAGATTGGTTGCTATTGTCTACAAGAGAACTTCAAAGTACCTTTCCCACTTGCCACATTAGTCTTCTGAAAGAGTTATTGCTATTAAGTCAAACATATATTTCAACCTTCTAAAGTTCCCCTGGAGTTTGGGAACATCATCAAAACCAAGTTCCCAATAGCAACCATATTACCAAATGACTGATGTCCTATCACTCAAATTGCACCCCTTCCTGATTTCAAACTTTCCACTCAAACTTTCTTTTATCTGTTTCCCTTTGTTCTTTGAGCTTTCTTTCTTTGTCTTGCCAAGAGCATCATCCATCTTGCCAGAAATCTGCATGCTGTCTTTTTCTTCACAGACTGTGAAGTTCACTGAGATGATATCTTTTGGTTTCATGATCTCAAGTCCATTTGTAACCTGAAACTCTAAAGACAGTGTCTTTGAAAGAGCATTCTTTGATAAGTGGTTATTAGCCCAGAAGTTTGGAATACAGGAAGAACGACCCACAAACCACAAGAAACTTTAGAAGAAGGAAGACTAAAAGGTGGACATTTCATTCCTTCTTAAAAAGGGGAATCAAACACCCACAGAAGGAGTGGCAGAGATTAACTATGGAGCAGAGACTGAAGGAAGGACAAGCATATAGCTATCTCCTAAGAGGATCTGACAATACCTGACTAATACAGATGTAGAGGCTCACAGCCATTCATTGAACTGAGTACACGGTCCCCAATGAAGGAGTTAGAGAAAGGTTCTATGGAGCTGAAGGGTTTGCAGCCCCTTGGACGAACAACAATTACTAACTAGTACCCTCAGAGCTCCCAGGGACTCAATCACCAATCAAGCACTATACAGGGTGGGACTGAATGTTCTGGCAGCATGTGTATAGTAGAGGACTGCAAATTTGATCATCAGTAGGAGGAAAGGACCTCGGCCTTGTGAAGGTTTTGTGCCCCAGTGTAGGGGAATGCCAGGGCCAATAAGTGGGAGAGGGTGGGGTGACAAGCATTGGGAGGGGGGAGGCAAAAGGGGTTTGTTCTTGTTTTTGTTTGTTTGTTTGTTTGTTTGTTTTGGAGGGGAAAATGGGAAAGGGAAAATGTACATGTAAATAAAGAAAATACCTAATT